>JANHGN010026535.1:134388-171890 GCA_024605025.1 Megaceryle maxima
GAAAGTTGTTATACAATCTTACACATTGAAATGACTACTGGAAAACATAATTATGTGTATATCTTTATGCCTGTAAAAGCAGCAGTGGTAATGCATTTATAATATTTAAACACACATTAACACCTGCTTTTACTTGGAAAACTGTTTTACTAGGAAATACCATCTTTTCACTACTGCTCTCACAAATTAACCCAGTGAAGTCTGCTACTGAACAGAGTAATGTTGAATCTTTATGATGTCACTTACATGAAAGTGGTGGCTCCAGTTTAAGCATTTTAACAAGTGTTAAAACTTATTTGGATTTGGTGTTACTAGAATTAGGTATTTTTTTTTTGTTCCCCAAGTTTTTCATGTGTGCCTCTAGATTATTTTTTAAAGGAGAGAATGAAAATTTGGAATTGTTTCACTTGAGTTTTGAGTTATCACCCTTCACAATATGTGCCTTTGTGGAGGAATTTATTAAAGGGTTCTAAATTCCAAAGAGTGGTCAAACAAGTTTCAAATTTCATAAGGGCAAGATTGGTCAGGAGAGGTGATGAGCTCTGGTAGTCCCTGTTGAACTCTTTCTTGGTTTCTACCAAATGATTTCATGTAAGAGAAGATACTGTCTTCTGGGACAGGTGTTTTTCAGTGGATTTTACAGGATCTGAGACAGTAGGTGCAGGTGGAAACACAGGAGGTTCCTTCTGAACATCAGGAAACACTTTTTCGTTGTGAGAATGACTGAGCACTGGCACAGGTTGCCCAGGGATGTGGTAGAGTAGAAATATTGAAAAGCCCTTTGGCCAGAGTCCTGGGCAATTGGCTGTAGGTATCCCTGTCTGATCCAAGGGGAGGTTGGACCAGATGTATGGTCCTTTCCAACCTCAACTCTTCTGTGATTCTGTGATCATCTTGCTGTAGGCTTCAGATACAACTGGTGTATATTACTTTTCAGACCTCTGCATAGGAAGATGTGTATAAAGTGAGACATGGTTAATTTTATCATCTATGTTGTGTCACTCTTATCAGTAGCATTGCAGTTTGACATGACATTTTATCAACTGTGATTATGTATTATTGAAGGCACTTTGCCATTATTTAGTTTTTTTGGGTTTTTTTTCTCCCTTTCATTGTTCAGGTAAATATCAGCTGTCTCCAACAGTGAACATGCCCCAAGATGACACTGTCATTATTGAAGATGACAGGCTGTCGGTCCTCCCTCCTCATCTCTCTGACCAGTCATCATCCAGTTCCCATGACGATGTTGGGTTTGGCACTGTTGATGCTGGTGGATGGGCTAAATCTTCAATTAATGAGTCAACAGACTGGTAAGAGCATGGTTTAGAGGAAGGAAATAAGAGATGACTGCAGTTACGTCTTTTTCTTTAGTTTATTTTTTTGCTACACTGATACTAATCTTCTCTTTGTTTTTTCATTAAATTTCTTTTCCACTATTTTCAAACTGGTAATTGCCTCTGTTTCATGAAGGAAGTCTGTATCGATAATTTGTTAAACTTTCTACTGCAGTTTTGTGCTCTGTCATAGCACATTTGTAGAAACGTTACTAATTGTTATCAAGACCAAATCAAATTGATGATTTAATATTAATTTAGTTGCCAACTGGACTAGCTTTGTGAAAAAAATGGCAAGATTTAAACACTGGAGTTTGTGAAAGATGAAAGAATAATTCAAGTTGGAAATAAATATTTCTAAGTCTATAATTAATATTCATAAATATTTCTAAGTCTGTAAAACAAATATGTTATTTTTCTATTCCAGCATGTATATATAGGAGCCTTTAAATACTTCCATATACTTTCTTGATTTTCCTAATATTCTACAGTAATTTTAAAATCTGCTTAGAGGTCAAGGCAGCTCTTTATTTTGCCTCAGTGTTAACAAGAACAACTTCAGATTTCTTTGCTGTGCGTGAAGAAACACCTTTCATATCATTATATGATCTGTAACTGTCATACAAAGACAATGTACTGTAATAGCTTTCTATTTCAAAATATGCAAAGTCATAGTTCCACATTTAAAGCTATGGAAAGTAACTGTTAATCTAGAGTAAAAATATTTTTTTTTAAATCTTAGCTTGACTCTCTAATTACTTTTGTACATTTTAATATGAGTCTTATTGAGAAATGCATTGAACACTGTTATTGACTTGCTTTTGTTCCTGGGAAAGAAACACCTTGTGTTGCTTAGTTAGTACTATTAATGCAGATCTAAGATTTAATTTGCAAGTCCTATAATTATCTATAGTAATAGCAAAATAAAAGCCCACCCCTGTACACTGCCACTTCTTGAAGCTAGATAATTACCACAAATGGTGTGAAGTATATGAATTTTCTTATTTTCTTTCTCTCTTGAGCCTGTTATGAATGTGTCAGCAATATCTTAATAAAACAGCAATAACACCTGCCAGCTGATATGCACCTGTCAGCTTCTTCTTT
Source organism: Megaceryle maxima (assembly GCA_024605025.1). Taxonomy (NCBI): domain Eukaryota; kingdom Metazoa; phylum Chordata; class Aves; order Coraciiformes; family Cerylidae; genus Megaceryle; species Megaceryle maxima. The sequence goes on from JANHGN010026535.1 coordinate 136,827, forward strand.
GCTTTATATTAGTTTATTTCATCTTATGTCCAGGAATTGACTCCTGTATTTTAAGCACTGTTTTAATGATTCTATAAAAAGGTAACTTTTTTTTCATCCTCCTTTGCATTTTATTTTTAACGTTCCAGCTCTACTCCTGGACAAGTCATACCTGTAATTTGGGCCCTTGAAAAGTCCATCTGTCTTTTGAAAAAGCTTTTAGAGCTGAGAATCTGAGATGTTTAAATAGGCTCAAGGCTGCACATAATAGCTTATTGCTGAGGGATTTTTTTATTATTATTTTTTGCCAAATATGAGCAAAAACCTACACCGTAAAATAAGAGCCCATTTGAAACCTGCAGATGGGTTTACATTTACTTCATCAGTGTGTCTTGCTATTCATATGCTTCTTTTAAAATGAAAGTAACAGTAAATAAAATAGGGATTAGCTATTGTGGAATGGATCATGCCTCAAAACCTTTAAATGTTTGTCTGAGAAATTGTGAAGGTCTTCAGATAGAACTGTACTTAAAAGAGCAGATCAGTGCAGCACCTTACTATCTAATGTATTCTATTTGTAAAAAAGAAGTAAAGAGCAGCAGAATTAGATTGTTGCATTAATTTCCTGCTGCTAATGGAGAAAGGAAGACTTGTAAAACGAAGGTGCATTGTACGATTTTGCTGGAAGGCACAAAGGGTAAAACTAAGAATATGGATGAAGGGTTATCCAAACAAGAATGGCAGCTGTTCTGAATCACAGAAGAAAATGTAAGCTTTTCCAGTCTCACAATATCTCCCTAATCCTTGATGAAAATGTTATGAAAACAAAGGGGCAATAAGACAGGATTAATAGGTGGAATTTTAATAACATTGAGGGTCAGAAGACGGTTACATTCTTTTAAGGATCAGCTGTCATTCCAGAAATCTTATTTGTTAAGTATGCTAGAATATAGTAAATTGCATTTGGCATTGCTTAATGACTTGCACTAAATTCACCTTCTGTCTTTTATTAATGTAGTTGAAAAATATTAAAATGAGGCATTTTTAGGGGCATTAGTTCCTCCTCTGTGCTCAATGGCTTTTCCAGTTGTGGATCTTCATGGGGGCTTTTGAATACTTTTAGGCAACGTACATGAATTCAAACTCCTGTCTTCTACAATGACTAAACCACTCTTGTGGGTCACTGATAATAAACAAGGACATGAGACCTGATGACTCTACGTAGGGCTCAGATATCTGTACCCTAAAAAGGTATGAAATGTGACGTCAGAGAGCAAGCAACTTCTGGTGCTAAGCTAAGATGGAGTATGCAGGACGCTATGCAAACACGGAGTAACAATCCCCTTAATAAGTGTGTGTAGAAGGTAGATGTGATAAGGGCAGATAAGGAAAGCAGAGAGAAAGCCGCTAAAGGAAGTCTCAGTGGAAACACCAGGATCCAGTCTCCAGAATTTCCCATTGCTTGATGCCGTGTCCAGACCCCACTGCTCTTTTCAGGACCTGTGGTGCCCTTTTTGTGTTTTATTTAGTTTCAGAGTTTTAGTCTGTTCTTAGCATTTTGAGATGAATATATATCTGCATGCTGTATTTACATGAACATTATATTCACCTTTATCAGAAACTTTATACATAGGGATCAAAGCAAGCTCATGTGAAAAAAAAAACCAGGAGCAGAGAGGCAAAAAAAATAGTTTTAGAAATTCACCCTTTTGGAAGAAAGTGTCCAAGGATGCATTTTGTTCGGCGAGATGAAACCGGTCATCTTTAACTAACATGAGCTGTGTTAACAGATGTTGCCAGAGAAAATTCTCACTTAGTAAAACCACATTTTTCTGGCCTTCAGAGACAGGGCTGACTAGCAGTGAGCCAGAAACTCCTGTGTGGCCTTGGGAAAGTCATTTATGATCTGATTATGAAAGGTGTTGAAACCCTCTTAAGTTCAGTTGAGTCACTCGGAGGACGTTTTCAGACTTAGGTGGTTTTCGTTCAGCTACGTGTTGTGCCGCTGTAAATGCTAGAAGCATATATTGGCCTTGTCTCTTTTATCTTTCTATCATGGGGAGATAATTTTTTCCCTGTTTTGTGGGAGTGAATATGAGTACTAAATAGTTATTTTTGAGTTCAGGCTCTGATTCATCAGAGCTTTTAAGCATATGCTTCAAAACATTGCTAAATTGTGCAGACATCTCTGAAATAGTTGCAGTAATTAAATGTAAAACATTATGAGCCTGAGCCAGAAACGTTCAAGTCAAAAGGCACTTGACATTGACTTTATTCATATAAGCTCTGATCCTGCTCTTGCTTAAGTATTATATGCTTGTCACATTCACATATCTCATTATTTGTAAATCTGCCACTACTAGCTCGAATTTCTTCTAGGCTGCCTGGTAATGTGGATAGTGATTTTTATCCTTTTTAGTACTTGATGCCTTTGGACACTTTTCCTTACCTCTCTTTCCTAATACCCAGGTGTTTCTTGATCAAAAATGTTTCTATAAATTATAGTACATGGCAGACAGTAACACGTGCACGTTGCAGCATTTAAAAGTAGAAGTTGGTTTCAGCAGAAATTCACTATTTGCCTGTTTTTCACTAGGTGCGTGTGTTACACTTAAGAGATCTCAGTGACAGAATATTTAGTGCTTTTTTTATCTTGAAATACCACCAAAATTGGGGTGGGGAGGGGACTTTGAGGAACTTATTCCTATGGGATAGATAACAATGGTGCAATATACTCTTTTTTTTTTTCCAGTATTTTCTGCTTTTGATTCCTTATTCTGCCAGCTGTAGCAGTTATCTAAATTCTTTGGGTTTTCCCTCAGGCTGCTTTTACTACTCTCCCCTTTTGAAGGAGTCAGATTTTTATGTGAATTTCCTTTCGTATTGTTCATTAGCCATAAGCAGTCTTGCAATTTGCATGATTTGGGGTTTGTTTTCCACACGCATTGTGGCCGTGGTGACCCACAGCAAGCCACGGGTTTAGCTTGCACACCAAATTGTGCCTGCTGTCTTGCATTTGTGATTCTGCCAACATTTGACCAGCATTAATATATTTGTCTCCAACATGCTTCTGAAGAAGCATGGTGAAGTGCCGATCACTCTTCTTTGAGGACCTGACTCAATCAGCTGAGATCGTGCAATAAAACTTCAGAAGAGACCGAAACTTAGTCCAGTTCCCCCTGTTTCTGATTTAGTGGGGGAACCAGTGTGGCAAATACTTGCTCAGTAGGGAAGTAATGAATAATGTTTGTCTGTTATAGCCAGGTTAAAACCAGGAGATGCAGTGCAAAATTTACAAGCAGTTTCTCATACTGAGAGAAATTTTAATGCAAAGTCTTTAAAAGAAGAAATTTAAAGCTCTGTGGGCTTCAGGCAGGACAGATTCTATTTATGCTTTATTGAAAACATTTTGTCATGAAGAAAGAGCTGATCATTTGCTATTAACAGAATATATTTGTTACTCATGAATTAAAAGGATCTGCTTTATTCTCCCACAAATTATTTGTGTGTTGGGGCTGTACATTCTGATAGCATATGTATAGAGTACCAGATATGTATATCTTTCATTAAAGCTCATAAGTGAAATACTTGATACTTCTTAACTAGAACTGCTCAATGCAGTAAAGCAAATCCATGGTGTAACTGTGAACTTGCAGTGGTTTATTTAAAAATGTGCACTTTAACATTGGTAGAAGTCACGTGCTAAATAAATGCTTTGCAAAGTGAAAGGTTGCGTGATCTTGATAAATGTTCACATGATTTTTTTTTTTCCCCCCCTTCCTACAGCACTCTTAGTCCAGATGTTGATCCAGTGCTTGCCTTCCAGCGAGAGGGTTTTGGACGCCAGAGCATGTCAGAAAAGCGTACAAAGCAATTTTCAGATGCCAGTCAGTTGGAGTTTGTTAAAACACGAAAATCCAAAAGCATGGATCTAGGTAGTGAGTGATATTTTTTCAATTGTTTTATTTGAACCTGATTTTCATGTTGTAAGTATGTCAAGTTTGTAATTTCCAAACACACTGCTTATGTGCAGTACTACTGCACAAAATGTCTACTGCTGGGAAGTAAAGTATTCTTAACATGAACGGCCAAGTGGCCTGTGCATTGTTTGTACCCCTTGTAAATGTCCATTTCATTTCAATATCCCAGTCCTCTGGCTATATGGTTATATATAAACATTAAAAGTATTTATTAAAATAGAGGTGGAAAGTGCATTGACCGTTCCCTATAGAAAAACTGCATAAAATTGTACCACGCTGTGGTTCTGGGTAGACAGGATGATTCTCAGTTCAGGATTATAATGCAATTAGCCTTAAAGATTCTTCCTAGTCTCTCATTTTGTAGGTGGATTTTGATTAAGATGTTAAATATGAGAGTTTGGGGGGTTTTATTAAGAGTTCATTCAGAATTGGAAAATGGGACTAGTCTGTATTTGAGACCCAAGTTTTAATGTTTATATCAGAAGCCCTATAAAGTAGCAGCAGCTAAGACAGGCGATGGACTGTAATCATTTTAGCTGATAAAACAACCGAGAATAATTGCTAACAAGACCATCTATTTTTCTGCCATTGAATTTAGATTCTAAAGTGCAGACTCTAGTAACCTTAAACAGTGAGTTTTCATCATTTAAACACAAAGAATTTCCTACTCAGAATAATAAAATACAATTCAATTTGCCCCTATCCAATAATCATGAATATCTTAACTACCATCCCTGATTCACCAACTTCCTCAGGGGACAGAAGGTTGGTGGTCTTGACTTGTCTTGACTAGTTGTGATGTGCTAACGTGTAAATAACATGTTGTACTTGCCTGTGATGTGAACATGACTGACATTGCATGAAGGTTACTAGTTTGCTGCCTTTTCTACCTAGAATGTTTGCTTACTGTTGCAGTTTATTTGCATGAAGTATGACATTGCTAAGGTCCCCTAACTTAAAAAATAAATAAATATGCAAAACAGAAGGAATGTTGGATGCATGTGGGGCATGGACACTAACTGGGCTAACGGTTATACATTTACCTTTTAACAGTAGCTGACGAGACTAAGCTCAGTACAATGGATGACCAGAAAACAGGTAAGAATTGACAGTAAGGCTGTTGCTATAGAAACCTTGGTCAAAGCAGCTTACCACAATTACAGAACTGCCAGTCAAATTGCATGAAAACATGAATATTCCAGTACTTGCATGGCTGCTTTCTATTGTTGTGAATAATCGAGTTGTACAGAAAAAGAAAATCCTCTATAGAGATAAGGATCTAGGGTAGGATATTCAGCCAGGTCATACATGTAACTGTAGGATAGACACCTGTTGCTACGCTTTGAACTCATTGATATTCACAGTTGTTTGGATTTTTTTTATCCTTTCCAAAAAATCCTGGAAAATCTCCCAGCCTCAAACTCTTAATGTACAGAGAAATGATGTAGAAGAGTCAAACGTTTGGCTATTACAGTGCTAACACAGTGCTTGGAAGTAATTATTTTCATTAGAAAACTGCTACCTTTGCTATAAGTGGTCATCAGATACATGTTGTGAGTTGAGCTGGAGGATTATTTTGCAAGCTGATTTGCCTTTGGAGCTGAAACCCGAGCAACGTAACAGAACAAAAGAATATGTAAATAGAATCTTTTCCACATACCATCGATTGTAACGTTTCACACAATGATAATGAGAAATAGCTTTCAAAGCATATTTTTTTAGTAGTAATTAAAATAATGCATCAACTGCAATTATGAACCGTTATGATTTATTAATATAAGTTAGCTTTTGACCTTTGGAATGCTATTTTAATTAGGCTGGATCCAGAGGACACCATAACATTACTTAGCTCTAATTAGGAACAATTCACCTTTTTAACCCGAAAAATATTATTTATTTTAGCATGATTTGGGGAGTAGGGCATTCCATACAGAATTCACCATTAATAATTCACAACTGCATCTCTGTTTAACCACACTTTACAACATGAATAGGAATGCTGAAAAGCTGTAGATAATCCAGTGATAAAATTATCATTTTTATTTAAACAGCTAAAACTTGCAGCACTTAAAATGTTGTGGAATATGGCCACAGCCTTGCAGCTTTACAAATTGAGGACGAGTACACAAAATTAAAATATATTAACATTTTGAAGGATTAAAGCCATCAGCCTGTGAATGTATGAATTGCTTTAATGGTTGTGGTAGTAATCAGTGCTTAGGAACTGCCTTCACCCCTGAGCATTATTCACATAAAAAGGAGTTCTAGATCAAACTCAAAATTGCTGTAAATTATTTTTCATTTTCTTATTAGCCTGCCTCTCTGAACAGAATGTGATTAGAATGCTGTAAAACCTGCCTGTTTTAGTAAAATATGATGCTCAGGCTTTAAAAGTGCCTAGTGGTTTTGGGGGTATCACTAGAGGGTGGTGTTAATCGAGTGTAGCTTTCTCCATGTGTAACACCTGGATTAAATTCCAGAAAAGAGACAACTTGGGTGAAAGAGCATGACCATAACCATCTGGACTAAGCAGTTACATATTTTGTACGCAGCAAGCTCAGTGTCTGGGAAAAAAAAAATTACAAAACCCAAAAAACAAAAAAGGAAAACCACCTTTTACTGTAGCTTGATTTTATTTATCTTGCATGCTTTTAACCAGGTTTTGTATATAAACGCTGGATTTCTCCTGTTACTGAAGATGGATGTGGCTGTTAAACAAACCACTTACTATAGTTTGGCTTAAAAATTGTCTCGGTCTTAGAAAAAAAAAAAAGCTTTAATGTGTGGTGAACTATGCTTTAATGAACTCTAGAAGCCAGAAAACTTCAGCATATATTTACTTTAGAAAAAAATAAAAACAAACTCTGTTACCATCGAAGTTGGACTTAATAGCGTTGGATGAAAAGGAGAGTGTAGAACTTACCAGCCCTAGTTACCATAATAGATTTTTAATTATTTTTCTTTCTATAGTTCACTTGAAGTGACTAATCCTTGCAGTGTTTACAGTTCATCGTAGAGGTTAGAAGTATATTCAGTAGCAATTGAGCATGGCTCATTTATTGAGTCCCTAGCATAGTATAGTTCTAGGTGGGTATTTTTCCATGTACATGTTGTGAAAATGAAGAAGAGAAAGAAAAGAAAAAAAAACTCAAACATTTATTTAAATTGGCTTTTTTTATGTATTTTTACACAGTGCTTTTAAAATAAACTTTTTTATTACATGGAACCAAAACTAAACTATTTTGGATGCAGTTGCTTTCCCTATTCCTTCCCTGCTCTCCCCAGCCAAAATGTTACTCTTTTGGTGTAGGGACTGAAGTAGAAATAGAAGAATTTCTTGAATGTAGTGGAGCAGATGGTAGTAAATAAGTAGACTCACTGCTAATGTCCTCTAAGAAGGTGCTCAGAAAGTAAAGTTTGTGCCTTTGAAAAACTGATTTCATCAAATTGAGGGAAGTTTTTGGCGTCACGTGCAGGTAGCATTTAACCTAAGAGCAAATAAAAATAATGTTTCAGAAAGAAAGAAAATAGTCAGCTTAAACCATTTAAAAGAAAGTGCAGATGAAAAATTTACTTTAGAGCCTTTAAAATTAGTCACTGAAGGAAACACTGAAGGAACCATCATATTTTGACACCACGCTTCTTGCACTTGCAAACTGTCCAAGTGGATTTGTGGCTCAGTTTCAGTAGTTTAACATAAAATGAGACAACTGGAAGCACAAGGAGATGTTAAACAGCATCAGCGCAAGGCAGAAACAAAGGGCTTGGAGCAGGGAGCAGCACGTGGGCTTCACATGGTCTACGTGTATTAAATGACACGTTGGATGTGTAGATGCTGTGAAGTTAGGTGGTGGGGCTGCCTGTGCCGTGTGAGAGCAGATAGCTGGACACACCACCAGCACAGTCACACATGAGCAGAGGGTGATTGCGTGGCCTGGAGGGCAAGGCTTGGCCTTTGTCCCCAAGGGCTGGCCAGCTGGGGACATGGGAGTGGTGCTGCGTGTGTGGTGGGCAGGGGCAGTGCTGAAGTGGTGTGAGCTGTGAGCACATTACCCACCTTGAGAGGTGGGTAGGGGTGTGGGACATCTAGAGTAGATAGAGCCCGATGGCTGAGCTAAGCAGAGCACGCGAGAAGATGGTGGCAGTCATGGTGGGAGGGCAGCTGTGGTACAGAGGGATGAATCTACCTCAAAGGATATTTGTTAAGAAAATTGCTGTGAAGGGAAATTTTGATAAACTTCAAGTTTTAAAAATGATAAAAGAATCCTTTTCATCTCTCAGTCATATAAAGATGCTTTAGGTAGATGTGTCATTTTCTCTTCTTTTTTTTCTACTTTAAATTCTGGTGTCAAAATAGAAGTAGAACTCGTTCTGAGCAGATAACGTTTCTGATGATTACTACCAGTGCTGTAAAGGCTGGAAGAAAATGCTGACATTTTTGTATTTAGAAAACAAGGTTTTGATGTGACTCATAAATTTTAAACAGAATCAATTTTAAAGAAAGTTTGCTGTTTCTCACTGGATTATGGGTAAACAACTCACTTTCTGGCTGGTGAGTTCTAGTAATAAATTCTGAACTCACTCAGTTTACAGGGAGGCTTAACTATATGTTTTGAAAATAGTAGACTTGCTATGAAGTGGCCATGGAAGATAGTGAATGTATTGAAATATCCATGGCTTTATGATCACAGTGCTTAAATTGCTTGCAAAAGGACATTTCCCTCTTCGGAATTCTACAACCTGCCCACATTTGTATTCATGGCCACCCAAGTTCAATAAATATTCCCATCATTTCTGTAATCCATTATTAGTTTTACAGTACTCGAGGAACATTAGGTCATATCCCATCTAGCTTTTCCTTTGGGAAAGCACAGCTTACGTAAATACAGTTCTCACAATGATCTGTACTGGGTGGCAGGAAATGGATTGGGTTTTTTTAATGTCCTCTGTGAACATAAATGGGCACATAAATGCCTTCTTCATAATTACTGTTTACAAAAAGAGCCTCTCAGTAATTAGGAAAAGATATATGAGCATTTCATTTCGAGGATTGCAAAGCAGAATCTGGAATAAGGAAGTTTACAGTAAGTTGCCCTGTGAGGGGATACCCTTTTGTATATGAAATTGAATCTGTCGAGCAGCTGGTTTATATATGATAGTCCCATTTCCTCTATTTTTCCTTCAAAATGCTGCATTCATTTTTCCTGTCTTATGGACAGTTTGTCAACGAAGTGCAATCTCAAAAAGTAAAATACAAGTCTCGTTTCTTGTGCACTGCAGGCATTAGTGGAGGAATAGCAGATTTTGGGATATGCTAGAAAGGGAGCTGTCTAAATTGGAGTTATTTTACTTGGTAAATAGAGTGTTACATAAAAATACTTGCCATGGACTTCAGCCCATGCTCAGAAGTTTGGTGAGCCTGGACTGCAGCTTGTTTGTACAGCTGGAAAACTATCAAACCTCCCTTGTCCCAGCTGGTTGCTCTTCTTCACCCCAGCAGCTGAGCTGTGCCCCCAGCCATCCTCATGACCCTCAGCCCTCCAACAAGTATGGGCTATGAGTGAGAGGGTGGTTTCTTCTAGGAGATGCAAGCTCATGAAGACAAATTTTTCTCAGCTGTTAGGATGTCTTTATTTCTGACCGAGGGTCCAAGCAGCAGGACTCCAGACCACTGGGGGAACCAACTGCAGGACTTGTGTAAATCTGTGAAAGAAGATTTTTACTTTTGTTTCTATTTACAAGTTCATCTTATCAGTAGGGCTGCTGAAGGGGAAGACTTTGACAGCTGCTGTTTGAATTTATTTGATCTGAGGGATTTCTGTTTAACGTAATTGCTCAGACTCTTAATAGCTGAACAGAAATTGAAAACATTTGCTTCATTGCTCCATCTCATACCAAGTTAACAAATGACACAGGGAAGATGCTGCTGTGCTACATCTGCATCCCTTCTGTAGGTCCAGCAACCCTCTTCCTCCTCACCTGATACTGACTAGTGAAAGAAGCTGGTTCTAGTGGTGTAGTAGCAGTTTTCCCCAATTTAAGGTAGCTTCACATACCTTTGTTGAAGAATGGTGACAGATACTGCCTCTCTTTTCCCTCCTCATGTCTAACAGAATATGGATCAAAGCAGAGCTTTATATTATTCTGAGATAAATACTTAAAAAAGATAATTTTCCTTTAGTACATTCTCCACACCAGACCATACTTAAAAATGTATTGTTCATTGGTGTGGTATTACCGAGGGTTCAGTTCTTGGCTCTGTCTGTCAGTGCTGTCTGGCTTGGAAATTTCTCTTTCTGTACTTCTGTCAGGTGAGGATACTGATAACAACGGGGTAAAAACCCACCACCTGGGACTGCTGTGGTGCCACAACACTATTCTCTGTTCTGCTCCCTTTCAACAGAGAAAAAAATATGTTCTAGGTGAAGGCTCTGATCTCATAACTTCAGGAAATGTAGCTAAGATGATGTTGTCCCACCTCATCTTGCTCTTCAGCCCCAAATCCTGTGGAAAGTCTTCCCAAGACAATACTGCACTTGAGAATAAAATCACTGCAAATAAATGCAGTGATTTCTTTTCCCCTTGAAAGAGTTCTCCTAATTTTAACTATGATACGAGATCTAATGATTCAGTCGTAGGCTGATTTGCACTGTGAGTGTGTGTATCTAAAAACAGAGGGCTAGGCATATAGTCCACAAACCTGAGAAGAAAAGACTGGAGGGGGAAAAGCTTTTGCTGTCTGGTGCTTTCTTGGCATATCTCCAGACATGCTGCTGCAATAAGAGCTGCCCTCAGCCCCAGCTGTAGTGTTGCCCAAACATCAACCTGGTGCCTGCCAGGACTGCATATCTTTTGCAGCTGTATAACTAGTATTGCCCAACTAATTGGGGCCTTTCCACAGATATTTTTAAACAACTTCACAGAATCCCAGCAAGTCAACTGATACATCTCAGGAGCATTTCATTACGAAATTGTTAGCAATTTGATGCAAGTCTTTAAAATGCGATTAAAAGCAAATGGCATGTTCCTTGAAGCCAGAAGTCAGGCTACTTTGGAAGACTGTTAGTCTAAACACAACAGGATTCATGCCCATTATCTGCTTTCCATCAGGATGGATGAAATTTTTTGCACAAACCAAAAAAACTTCATAGTTCTGTTTGGTGCTGGTTAGATAAGAATCTCTGCTGGTTTTATGAGCTATGTTTTTAAAGCCCCACGATTACTTTATCATTCGAATTGTTTAAGATAATAGTAATGGATGTTTGTCTCTCTTGGGCGATTTGAAAAGCCAGCCCTTGCTAACTTTGTCAGTTTTGTTGACTATGACTTGACATACTCATTCACTTCTGAGACCAACAAATCTGCAGAGAATTCCCTACAGATTATGGAGAGATGATGTGAATAATGTTAAGTGTTTCCCCAAAGACTTTCAGGATGGATATGCATAATCAAGCATGCAGTTCTCAATACTAATTCTAATTACCTTTTCCCTCCCACCCCCCTTTAAATCACTAAAGGTTCCCCAACCAGAGATGTGGGGCCTTCATTAGGTCTGAAGAAATCCAGCTCATTAGAAAGTCTGCAGACAGCCGTTGCTGAGGTGACACTGAATGGTGATATTCCCTTCCACCGCCCGCGCCCGCGAATTATCCGAGGACGAGGCTGCAATGAAAGCTTCAGAGCTGCCATAGACAAATCATACGATAAACCCGTAGCAGATGATGATGATGAAGGCATGGAAACTTGTAAGTAAACTATTGCCCTACTCAAAGAATGTTAAAAACAGGTTAATTCCTTTGGAAGTGATTAATGATAGTGGAAGATAATTTGAGGATTTTAAAAGGATAGAACTAACTCCTTTTCACCATTTTTTTTTTCCAGGCTTTTCCCCTTCATATGCATTAACAGATTGCAGCACTCTGCAGCTTCCTTCCTCTCTCAAATAACAAAATAAGATTATTAGGAGTGTGTTTACTTAAATTACTATGAAAATTTTCTGTAAGACAGCTAATTAATTTACTAATGTAAATTGGAAAAAAAAATTACGCAGGAAGACAAAAAAAACCTCCATTGACTTTGTTACAAAAATATGTGCATCTAACTTTGAAAGAGTACATTTGTAGTGTCTGGGAGTAAAAAAGAAATCTCTGTCCTTTAATTAGAGTAAGCCTGGCAGATTTAATAAAATATAAAGTTAATGATCAGCTATTACCCACCCTAATGGGCATTCATTTACATTTTCAGTTCTTTAACCCAAAGTATGACCCAACATGTGGAGAATGTCATTAACATAAAAGAATCACTTCAAAGCTAACCTTATCATTATTGAACTATGTAAGAATGGGCTGGTAAAATGACAACTTGTATTGAATGAAAATAGTATGAATGGTAAATTACCTCAATCAGAGGTTGTATTCAAATCATTGAATTTTTAACCTTCGTGTTGTACTACTTTCAACTTGTCACACACTAGCAGAATTATTTTTTTTTTTAATCAACCTGTAGCTAGTTAGATGTTTATGAATGAAGATGGTGGTGAGAATGTTGAAGTAGTAAAATATTTAGCTTGAATGCTATCAAAAAAGGCTTGAAAAGAGATTTTTCACTCTCCACTCTAATTTCCTTTTGTTTGTTTCAAGAAGACTTTTTCATAAGCATTGTTTTCTAAGCTACTTGTCTAATCACCTTTTTTATTCTTTTTTTTTTTACTCTGTTTTAATTATTTGAGGGTTTTTTTTGTACGTGTCTCTTTCTGTAAGTGTTCTGAGACTGAAAGAGAGGTCATTTTGGCAGTCACTTCTCTCAAAGGTAGTTACAGACAGAATTAATTCTGCTTCACTTTTCCAGCACCTAGCAATTTCATGCAGCAGTGAGGCTAAATGCCGGTCTGGTGCTGCTGCTTGTCAATCTATTCCTGGCCAATAGAGGAAGAGGTATGAGAAAATGTGTCGTGGTCCTTCTCGTGCTCCCAAACTGCATGTCTATGGTCTTTTGGGACAAAAAGCCATGTTTTCCTAAAGGATCTTGTTTGGGGTGAGCTCACGGGTAGTGGTATCCTGTTTTGAGGCACCAGATAACCAAGGCTTATCCAGAAGTTACAGGTAGTTTAACTTCATTTGATGAAAAGTATAGAAAAACTGTTGTCATGAAATGTTTTCTGGATGAGTTTAGGTTTATGAGTCAGGGGGTTTGAACTTGTTGATGCAGTGCAGAGTAGCAAGCAAGGATTTGGTGGCCTTTGTATCCTTTGCGTGGCAAAACTAAGCGTTTTGGCTGAAATTGGAATGCCATGGGGTGAGTCTTTGCTCTCATCTCTCTGTATGGACGAAGTCATCTAGCACTGGTGGACCAGCAGCCATCTCAGTGTCATGGGAGAGCAAGAGTGAGGCTGTTCTCAAATCTCACAAGGTAAAGAAGGGCTGAGCAAAGTGTGACTGAGGTATGTGCATGGAAATGCGCATTCTGTTGAGTTACTTGTCTTTTAATTGCTCTCACATAACAAAACATCTAAGAATTAATCCAGAAATTTACCATGCCAAGTGAATAGAAGCAGATGAGTAGCAAAGCAAATGTAATAAGTTGGCTGGGCAGAATTCAGTCCTCAAAGTCTTCTCCTTCTCACAGTGGCCAAGGGAGCTTAAGAGCTGGCCCAGTCATATGTTGTCTGTCTTTATTCAAACACGTCTGTATCTGTGTTTGAACTGAAAGCTCTGCAGCCTGCTCTGCTTTGTGTAAATTGCATGTGGCCTTCCAGAGAATTTACCAAACGCTGTCTTCAGCTGGACAAAGCCTGGGCGCACACAAATATGTAGAAGTAAATTTAACAATCTGGTCCTAACGTGAACTAATGCCTCGCTGCTGCCATAATGACATTGCCTATGGTTTTTTGTTTGGGTTTTTGGTTTTGTTTTGTTTTGTTTTTTTAATTGTATTTAATTATTCCATAATTGTTTGAAATTAAAATGTGGCTTTCTCTCATTATGAAACCCAGACAAACATGTTGGTGGTCAATTTGCTGATGCCCTTGAGGTTGGATTCATCTGTCTTACTTCCATTTTCTCCTCCGACTGTTTCAGTGCTAAGAGAGCTTTATTCCAGACAGTGAGGCTCCTTGGAGTAGCAAATAGTAGAAAATTGTATGGAAGAATCCTTAACATGTCATCAACCCATATACAAATTGCATAAAACTACAGGTAGCATCTGTGGCAAAGGGGCTGACTGTCTTCTGAATGCCCTTGCTCTCTTTGGAACAACACTCTATGAACTTACTAAATGTAGGATGAAAATGAGATAGTAGTGACCAGTTATGGGGTAACAGTTTAAAAACTATTTGAGGAGATGCATGTAAGTAAAGAAATAAACTTAGTGGAAAGGTGTGGGTGTTCAGCTTCTACAGAGAATTCTTCCTGCCTGTTTTTTTTTTTTACTTTTTAATACTTGAAATAGCTGACTGGAAGCAAAATGTTTATCTTTAGTGTCTTGAATGAGAACAAGGCATTTGGATTGGGAGAGATCGACAAAGCTTTCTAATCTTTGGCTGAATCTTAATTGCTAGAATCTAGAGCTGTATTAAATATCACAATAAGAGGTCTGGAAGCTTAGCAGCAAAATAGCTTCACATTAAGTAGCTTTGATTCCTCATGTGCATCTTTTCCATTTTATGGCCTAATTAGGAGAATAGCTTCATAATACCTGTTTGTGTAGTTCTCCATAGTACAGTGTGCTTCATGAAATGACATTAGTTTTCAGGTTTAATTGATGTTTAAAGTATACTCCAATTTAATTTTTTGGCTTCAACATTCTGAATGGGAAGGCAGGAGGTTGCAGGAAAGGAAGGAAATAACAGCACCAAAACAAATATATTCTGCATTTTGCAGTAACCTAATGTCATTACTGCAACTCAACAAAAAGTAGAAGCTTCATTTGTAGCCTGGGCTTGAATTTTAATTGAGCAGCATTTGCATTTGTTTTAAACACTAGTAATTAGGTGTATGTTAATTGCAGAATGACTGTGCTGCATGAAAGTGAAGCAAGTTTCTTCATGTTGAGTCCTTTTAAGAAAGCTGGAAATCTATTTAGTGGAGTAGAGACATCAGTGTTTCCTCCCAGAGAACAGGCATCCTAGTTCACAAGGCTCAGTCTCAGCCATGGAGCTAATTGCAAGCAAACTGTGTATGACAGACAAATATTTATTGCGGCACAAGTGTAGAAAGGGGGTGATATTAGCTCCACAGAATATGGAAAATAAATAATAAGAGGAAGCATTGTTATGACAAGTCATTCTGCAGCTCAGCATAGCACAGTACACTTAGTACATCTTTAGGATTCATTTAATGTATTGTTATATGAATAGGAAAAACCACAGGTCAAATCTGATTCATCTTGAAAATTCTAGCAATAAAGTACCAAGTAAACATTTGACTTCAAAATTTGTCAGAAATTTAATGCATTTTTTTGTTACTAATTATATTCATTTGCAAGTACAATCTCTTAAATGTCTAGTTGCTTTAAACTGGAACAGATTGTAGCTATAAATTAACATGCAAAAAAAAATTTGCATCTCTATTCAAAAAGTGGTTTTCCACTACTCTTTTAATAATAACTAAATATCATCCAGGCACTGATTAAGAAACACTGTGTCCAAAAAAAGTACAAGTACAGTTAGTACAGATGCATCTATAGGCCAGGCCTATTAATTTTCTAAAATTAAATTATTCAAACATGATTAAAACTGTGCCTACATTTGAGAAGCTGTATCATCTGCTTAGCTCAGAGCACTCCTGAAGACAAGTTAACGTGAAATCATGAAATACCAAGACCTAGCTCTTTTTTTTTTGTTGTTGTTGATGTCTTTTTTTTTTTCCCCCGGTGTTTTTTTGCTTCAGACTACTAGCTGAGATTCAAAAATAGTTATTAATGTTGAGATTGATGTGATGTGATATGGTTTGGGTTTGTTTTTTTTTTTTTGAAATATGTTTGTGTGATCTTCCAGGTTTGGAGAATATTTATAGACAGCTTGGATTCTCAGTGAGTAAGTGCTAAGACTATTGGACAGGTTTGTGTATTGTAATATTAATGAATAAATAGTATTTTGCAGGCAAGTATCTGAGAGAGAGGAGAGACAATATTTGAATGGCTTTCAGTCAGTGATTTGTAGACTTCTCAAGCAGAATGAATTACGTGTAAGGCAAATATGAATGATGACTAAGAAAAGCAAGTCTGTATTCTACAGTAGTCTGTGTATGAGAAAATTTTCAAGAATTACATACTTCTGTTGGCTGTAGAAGTGTCACTGATCTAGAAGCAATGATATTAGCAGGAATAAAAATGATACATAGTAAACATATGCTAAACTGAAAAATTACTCTCTTTTTTTTTTTTTTTTTTTTCCCCTTCTATAAGCCATGGCTATTTCCATTCTTATTGAGTACAAGAGAAGTTTCTTTTCCACAGGCTATATATATAAAAAGCAAAACTGTATTTCTCAACTTCTACTGCCAAAAGTTGGTTTGAGCCTTTGCATTCCTTTGAGCTATGGGGGATAGTGCAAACTATGCATCAGTGATCCTAATGGCTGCTTAGTGCTGTCTGTTGGAGAATTTTGGAGATGGTGTAGCCCTACTCATAAAGTGATTATATTAAATGTTAGAGCTTCTGGAAGGTCACAGCTTCACCAGTGTACTTTTTAGACTTGGCTTTAAGTTAAGTCAAAAGGCTTGCAGGATTCTGATCCATGAGCTTTAAGTGTTTCATTTCTTTCTCAGTAAGCTACTGGAGGTGTTTTCAGTTTTGAATGGATTGTTTCTTTTGGTCATTTTTCTTTCAAGCATTCTGAGATACACTTTCTCTGTTAAATCTAACCTTGGGTACGATTTAAGATTCTGAGATTCTTGGTATTGGATTAGAAACAGAGAAGAAACATGTTATCTGTCCTTAAAGGTTTTCATTTGTTCTGCTGGATAGAATCTCCCCACCTGAACCTCTAAGACCACACCATCTCAACCAAGAATAAAACCAAGAGTAAAAAACACAGTGCATGATGTGTTTTAAACTGCTCCAGGAAATGAAATAGTGTGACAAAACCATTATGTTACTTGCAGCAGAAGAAAAAGTCTATTAAGGCTTGTATTGAGGTTGTTAACAGTCCTTAATGACTTCCATATTTTTATGAGAGTATTACTAAGAATTTACTGACAGGGCATGCTGCACTACTGTTGTTTCTTCTTGCATTTCTAAAGCTCTCCTCAGCTGATTTAGACACTGAAACAAAATGGGCCAATTAACATAACTTTGCTAATCCTCTTTATTAATCCATGTATTATTTGGAGTACCCACGAAGCACAAATCGTGTTTTGCAGCGTGTTCTGCAAAGGTGAATTCCATGCTTTTAGGAGTTAATAGTAGAAATCAACATGCCAGGAAACCCCTGCATGAGCAGATACTGACTTGGGGGGGGGGGGAAGCATAAATAATGATCACTTTATGGTTATACATATATTCTGTGTCAAAAACCATTACACAGTATATTAAAAAGCCTGCCCTTTTTGTATGTTCTTATCCCACTGATGGTTTTTAATATGTCCTTTCAGTGGAGGAAGACACAGAGGAGAGCTCAAGATCTGGTAGAGAATCTGTGTCCACAGCAAGTGACCAACCATCCCACTCATTGGAGAGACAGATGAATGGGAGCCAAGATAAAGGCGACAGAAAAAAGGCTGGAAAGGAAAAGAAGAAAGATCGAGACAAAGAGAAGGATAAAATTAAGGCAAAGAAAGGGATGCTGAAAGGCTTAGGAGACATGTTCAGGTAGGTGCTTTGCAATCAAATGTAGAATGAATTATGAAAAGAAGTTTCATCTTTTAGTTCTTCATTTATATTGTGACTGTTTGCTGAGGCCATATTTTGCTATACTGATATATACATGATTTATATAGGCCACTCTCTCAATTTTTGCATCTGTGAGTAGTGTCATGAAAGGGGTGCAGCTCAGAAGAGCAGGAGCTGGCTGGCAGGCTAAAGGAGCTGCAAAGGAAAAAATGTGGCTTTAAGCAACAAACTGCTTGGTCTTGGAAAGAGGCTTTGATGATGTCTAAATAGTGCACGCATTCTTTGACAGGTCAAACAATTTTGGGGTTTGGTTGGGTTTTTTTTGTTCTTAAACTGTGCTGTTCCTAATGCCGTGCCCAAAGTGTTATGTGCTATTAAATTATGTGCTATTAAAGTGTTTTTATTTGTGTTACTATTAAGAGTAGTATCATGAAGGCATGACATGAAAGAGATGAATCGGTTTGAGACTGAAAACCATCGTGCTCCTCTCAAGGCAAACAGGAGCTAAATAAAATTGTGTGCTCTGAGAAAGTGAAAGACTTGATTTTTACCAAGAGGTGAGGTTTTTTGAAGAGAGTCATTTCTTTGGCCAGACGTCAGTGATCTGAAAGGAGCAGACTGCTGAGGGACACCCTGCTGTTCTGGGTGACACATGACCAGCACCTTTGATCACTTGTGGTAAGGAATGAGAGAGGCAGAAAATCAGTCTTTCAGCTTTCTAGACTAAATAAATATATTCCCAGGAAAAACAAACAAACAAACAAACAAACAAAAAAACCACACCAATATGAAGGCAGTCTGTTTTCTTTTCTATATGCAGTGATTCATTATTTAATTTTGAAGTGAGATACCAGTATTATTTTAAACTTTTATTAACAACAATTCTGCTCTGAAAATATGTAAGTGGAGTTTCAGTAAACTTTCATCCTGTTACCTTCTTTATTCTGTAAAAAATGAGTTGACCTGAGGTTGTAACTGATAGGTTCTTGAGAGTTGTTCTGTCTGTGAATTGTATTTCCAAACTTAGTTAATGGAAAAAGAAGTTAATTAGAAAATATTAGTTCGTTAGGAAAAAAAAAAAAAAAGGCACTTAATTAGAAAACATTAGTTAGAAAAATTCTCTAGAGAATGAAAAATAATATTAGGTTGTTAACATATGCCACAGAACACCAAAAGAGTCATAGGAGATGGTCAGAGAAGAGACAGCAGCCTGATCCACCTGCAAGTCCCATGGGGATGTCCTCAACTTCTGGGGGCCTAAATCCAACCCTGGAGTGAAGAGTTACATCCTGTACTGGGAGGAGGTGGAAGTTAGGAGATAACCAGTGCTGACTGGTTCTTTTCTGCAGGCTTTGTCATTTTTATACATCAGAAACAACAGGTAAAATTGAACCACATTATACATGCTAAATTCTATGGACTCTAAGTAGCTTGTTGGATACCATGCATGAGTTCAGTCAGAAAGTGTTTACAGGACTCAGAAAGCTTGGGCAGCTCCTTCATCCTCCTGAGTAACATGCCCAATACCCAGAGGACCCATGAGATAGCTACTTAATTTTGCAAGCTTTGGTACGCAGGCAAAGGGCTGACTTGCAGAGGGTCCCATCCAAAAGGAGGAGCCTTCATGTTCCAGAGAGCTAGGTGGGTTTCTTGTTGGGTCCTCTCTGCCCTCCAGCCTTAGAAATGAATGTCTGGTGTTTCTGCACAGCTTTGAACGGTCTAGATGTAAATGAGTGTGAAAGTGGGAATTGATACCATTTTTGATCAGGTGCTTCCAGAAATAGGAAGTAATCTTGTCTGTAGGCTTGATGTAACACTTCTGAAATCTTTAATCTGGAAACAGCAGTAATTTGACTGACAGCAAGATCTGATGATCGCTTTGTTGTTTGCTCTTCATAACAGTCAATCTTTCCTGGAATGATTTTTTTTTTTCCTTCACTACCATTTCTGAGTGAACTTTACTTTTCAGTCTCCTTTTAATTAATATGAGAGCAGTGCTCTCTGGATGCAGTTGACTCCTTCTGGATCTGCAAATTAGCTTGCACCTTGTCAGCCCACCCAGGAGAGGTGCTCCTGGCAAGCAGGAAAATCCTGATTGAGGGAATTAAGTATAATGCCTCATTTCTACTTGGTGCTTGATTTGCTTTGTTGACAGGCTTCTCAGTAATGTTTGAGAGATGGGCTTTATTATGTCTGCAAGACAAGCCACTACTTCTGCCTATAACATGCTTTGTTTTTCTGTACATCTGACATACATCATAGATATCGAGTAATTACTGAATGAAGTTGTGCAATAGAAAGTAACGATGACAGTAACATTTAAAATTCAAGCCATCATCAAAGCATAATTGGATGCTTTGGTTCTGTGCAACATTGTGATTTCTTTGTAGTTCTTTTTCACTTTTTTTTCTTTCTTTTTGGTGCTCTTAGCTTAAAATAATCTTTCTTCATTAGGCTGTATGGGCAAGAATGCTTGCAAGATGAAATTAGTTAACTGACACTTTACTCCTCTCTCTGTATTTAGCCAAGGGGCTTTTTATTTCCTGTATGCAAACTGGCAGCTCATAAAGTTGAGTCTATGTGATGTATAAAAATAAGTCTCCTTGCCTTCAGTTAAAATCTTAGTATTTGCTATTGGGATCTTCATTAAACTGTACTGTGAGATGGAACCTCCCACTAGAGAACTGTAGGTTACATTTATCCTTCAGCATCAAGTCGTTTCCAAGAAATCTGTGGATGATTCAGATAGCAGGTTAAAATCATAAGTAAGTCTTTTAAACACTTCCATTGTTTTACTGCTTGTATCAAACATAGTAAAGAGGATTGACATAACCATCAAGCAGAACTGTAAAGCGCAGTGTGCAGCCTGTGTGACCCTGACAGACACAACTCCCATTATTTCCAGAGGACCTTTGCTGACTTTGGGCTGTGGACAGTTTGAAAGTTCACCCTTCTCACAGTGAAATAAATCTGTCTGAGCATCTGTGTATTTCTTCTTCCAAATTGACATTTCAGGGCAGAACAGAATAATTTATTTCAATTTGTCATTTGGCTGGGAAGTCTCTTTCTCTTCACAGGTGAATATAGGGCAGAAGTTAACCTAGAAAAGTGTTGAACAAAAATGTTGCTGTATTGGAGGAGATACAGTTGTTGCAGAGCTTTGCTTACACCTGAATATATTTGTTTTACCTAAACGGTTGCATCATTCCTGTCTTCCATATCCCTTCAGTAGGATCCTGCAGCTGTAATCACACAACAAATGAGAGGCTGCAGAGTTCTTCTTTCTCCTTTGCTGGCGTTTAGGGGGTGCCTGGATGGCCACTGCCAGCTGAGCAAAGAGGAGGTTCTGCTAGGTTTTTTTTTTTGCTTCACAACTAAGAAGGCTTGAGTGGATATATGTTTTGACATCAGAAGTTTATAGAAAACTGGATGCTTCACCAAGTGCAATCTAAAAAAATGGTTACCCCTTTCTGCTTCTTGATCCAAATCAACCTGACAAAACCAAGCAGTTCGAGAAAATTAGTCATTGTTGTACTGCCTTCAGAAAGCGGCTTCCCAGTTTGAACCAGTGTACCTGTAATTAGTGCTGGTAGGGATACATTAATTTGATGGGCTTCCATGTCATGAGATTCTTTGACGTTACTCTCTTGAGAGACAAAAATTTTTTTCTGCCACCTTCTTCCCCCCTCGTCTTGCCCCTGTCATGTACAGGGTATTTTTAGTTATGAAAGTGGATCCCCTCAGGATGTGAAATAGGGAGGCTTGACATTGTTCTTATTTGTAGATTTTGGGTGATGCAGAAATGACACATCTGCAGTGCTGCTGATCACTTACAATCCCTGTACATCATTCATGCTTATTCCCAGTGTACAAGCTTGGATATATTTCTAGGTGGGTGACTGCACTGGTGAAGTAACAGGCAACTGAAGTGGTATCTTCACATCTTTTCCCCAGCTTCTTCAAGCCGTAGGTATTTTTCCTCTCTGGTCGTCCCTGCACCATGGTTCTGTAAGATGGTGGAATCATTGTGATTATGTCATTTTTTTTTGGGGGTGGGGGAAATTGATTTTGTTTGCAAGAAAGTGAACAGCCAGGCTCTTACTGGGGAGTTTGTATGCAAGGACTCTCGTTGGTGAGTTTTATGATAGAAAAAACAGGTCCAGCAAGTGATCAGTCTGAGAAAAGGATGTGTTAGAGGAATAACATCTTTAGAAGAACTGAACTACCAAGATGTTGAGAATAAGGAACGTTGCTTATGAAATAGGTGTAATTTTAAACAACTGTGGATAGATATGTTATGAAATAAATACACTTTCTACTGTAGGAATTAATACCTCAGTCCCACGTAAACTTATTTTTCAATGGAGAACCTAAGCACTGTGTAATGAAATTCAGGGAACAAGACACTATGCTTAAAATTAACCATCTGCATAGGTGTTTTTAGTACTGGAGTCTGTGCATTTCAAGATCTGGCCTGTAATGTTGATGGAGATGTAAAGCCATAATGTATGGTAACTGATCTTTAATTCCTCTCTTAACTATTGTAGCATGCAGATGGGTAAATCAATGTACTGGATAGCCAATGCAAATGTAATATTCCCAGATTACCATTAAAATCTAGTCCTAATTAGATTTAATTACATTTTAAAAAAAATGTAAAAGCCTTGCAGAGTTGTATCTTCCAGTTCTGTGAGAGGAAATAGATAATTTAGTTTGCAGCCTTATTTAGCTGAAATCAGATATACTGTTGTCTTGTCTTTTTTTTTTTCTTTTCCCCACACACACAGCTGCTTCCAAGGCACACTGGACATGTCCAGATTCATAAACATATTATTTGTAGCTTTGAATTACCCATTTCAACCACATTAGCCATCTGAGACCTCTGACTGGGCATTTGGGAGAATAACCTACATGGATTTTTCTTGTTGCGTGACTTCTTTGTATTGCCTGTTCTGATTTTTCACTTAAGTTTTCTCATCGTAACGTCTGTAAGGAGATGAAAAGCAAATCACAAAGGTTACAGCATTGATTTAGTAATTGCCTTCTTTTTCATTTAATAACAACCTTCAGACTTCTAAGAAGGCACATGACAAAAAGCTATCTGAGTTGTGTAAAATACTGTTGAATTATACCCTAATCAACAGGACTGGCAAATACCTCAAACTTGATAAAATAAAATCTATGGTCTGATTTTTCATCATTCAGTAGCTTAAGAGGCTGCAGTAATGGTATTTTCCTTGGAAGCATGACTAATAGGACTTTGTATTGCTGAATGACACTTACTGATGTATGGACTTAATAGAAAACATGGGAACGAGCTCCAAAAGTTAGAATTTTTTTTTTTTTTTCTTTAGTGCTCTGCTCATGTCACATAATTCCATAAATCTTGAACCTTAGAATGCAGAGGAGGAAGGTATTGCTTAAACACCTGTTGGTTTTATCATTTCAAACTTGGAAGCTCGTTGCTCACACTCTGAATTGCTGCTGGGTCTGCTAATGCTCATCTGAGAACATCACCGACAGCTTGCGGTGCTTGTGCTGAGACTTTCATTCAGCTGGGTCGTTGCTCAGGTAAATGGGATCTGGGGCCATTTGTGCTCTGTTTTTTGCCTGCTACTACGATGAGCCAGCTGTCACGACTATCATTAAGTCCACGTCTGCTTCTCCTCTTCTGCCACAAGCAAGAAAATGTGTGACCCGTTACAATCCTAAGAGCAATGATTTTCAAGCTTCAGAGGAGGAGCAGAATCCTCATCCTGGCTGCAAGTTGGATACTGTTAATGGTACCTTCTTTTCTGTGTTGCTCTGGGCTACTCTGTCCTGGTCCATTTTCAAAATTTCAGCTGGCCACTGGGACCACAGAATCAGAAAAGCCTTTCAAATGAAATTAGCCATGCACCAAATTGTCATCTTTGATGCAATTACCCGGGACTCTTATAAATGTCTTTTCAAAGCATTTTCATATTCTTCACTTCTTTCTTTACAATTAAATAAGGGACTGAAATAGATAAGCTTGATTGAAAACAGCTTTTTTCTTCTTCTTCTTCTTCTTTTTGGTAAAACAAGCTATTCTCCTTCCTCTTTGCATTTTTTCACCTTCCTGTTTTCTGCTGCTTGGTGGAATCAACTGCTTTAAGGGAACGCTCCTTTGATTGCCCGCAGCCCCAAACACACCAGCTTTTGACTAAGATGTCATTGGGGCGAGGAGCAGTGGAATGGAAAAGTCATGTTTCTAAAGCAAACAACTTCGTATAATCTGTTGAAGGATTTAAGGAATGCAGCTCATTAAGTGGTTAGTATAGTCTATGACTTTTCAACGAAAGGCAGAGAGCAGTGGTATGCGATTGTGTGAGGGAGATTTGAAGTGAGAGATTAACATAATCGTATGTGGCTTTCTAGTTTGTCATCCTGACAGAACGCAGGGCTTTGCTCTATATATTCTTAACACTGGGTTTTCCCAGAGTAAATCTTGAACTTGTAAATCTGATGGGGGTATATTGTACATTTTTGTGGGTTTGGATTGGTTGGTTGGTTTTTTTTCCTTTCATTAGTATCGGGACTTTTGTTTCTAACATGCAGAAATAAGTGTCAGGATGGCCTGTTACTAGAGACGAGTTCATAGTGGCTGCTAACATATTCTCCCAGTATTCTTCCTTTGCTTGTCAGTGAGTTTAAATAGAGAACCTCTGACACCTACAGCACTGTCTCTGCCTGCAAAGCAAGCGAGGGAGGCAGGCGACGTGACAGCTGAGCCCTCCGCCATCCTGCCCGGCGTTCTGTGGCGCTTCTCTTCCAGGCCTGCCGGATGAATATAGAACGCGAGTGTCAAAGATGACACCTACTTTATAATCCCTGTAAAGCAAGCCTTTTCAGAGAAGAATTTGTTGACAGTTCAGAGATTCAAAGTCAATTTCAGTTTTAGCTCAGATAGAAATAGGATTTTAGTGGGGTTTTTTTTCCTCCTTCCACCTGATGTGATAATTGAAGACTTAACTAGGCGGTGTGCTAGTCTCTTAACAAAGTATGGTAAATAAATACTGTCTTGAGCTGTGAAGGGTCTGTTAGATGAAAAGCTCTATTAATGACATTTGTTTAGTTATCGGTTGGAAATGTTATTCAGAGATTTAATGTGCTACTGATAGCACCTGTACGTCGGTATACATTACGGATGCTGTAGATTATGGTTTTTAAAGCGGAGTCTTATTTGAAAATCCGTTGTAAAAACAGGAATAGGAATGTTGTCTTAGACTAAAATGAATGCAACTTGATATGTTTTTATAGCTGAAGACGACACAGGCTATTAAGTCATAGTTACTTGAGGTACGTGTGTTGGCAGCTGCAGGACATCTGATCCTTTTCTAAAAGGCAAAGCTCCACCTTACTACAGCGTTTCACTCGCTGGGATTCGTGGTGTATTGGCAGGCTGATGCCTCCTGTTAGGATTTCCACGTGTCCTATTGTTGTACAGAGAAATAGCCATTAAAGACAGAATTATAAAACACTTCCCTGAAAATGGCAAGATGAGTGTAAGCCAGTAGGATTGCCAGAATAGAATACACTGTGAGGCCCTGCGTTTCCCTGAATGCAATAAGAAAATAGTGGGTATGAGGCATTCCAGAGGGCTTATTTAGACTTTTAAGTTGTTGTTGGAGGAATAAAAGTTTTGTGGAAAAAATAAGAGAGGAGGAAATATTAGAAACACAATGCCAATCAGGTATGCAAGTAGTATTTCTCCCACTTTGAATCCATTGATGACTTCGGCGGGGTTTGGGGGGAAGATAGGAGGAACTGAAGAGATACTGAAAATGCTGCACCCTCAGAGTGATTCAGGCAGGAAGGGATCTCTGCTTGGTTTAACTCCTGCTCACAGCAGTCCAGCTTCAACATTTTTTTCACCAGCTGAGTGTCACGCCCAGTTAAGTTTCAGATATTTTCAAGTATGAAGACTCAGCAGCCTCTCTCAGCAGCCTGTTCCAGTGCTTAACCACTCTCCTAGTAAAAAGTGTTTGTCCTCGGTAAGAGAAGATAGGAACAAGATACACTGAATAATCACGGGTACAAAAAATCTGAATCGGTCAACTTAGCCTTTTCATGAAGCAAAAACATGTCAATGTACAATAAGATTGTCATCCAAAACATTTAAATTTTAAAGGGTTTTTTATGATAAGTTATTACCCTCAGGGACTTTCTGCCTCTAAAGTTCTTTGAACTCTAAGACTATAAGAAATAATTCAGCTAAGCATGCACTTGTGACATTGAGCCACCCACTGCATGTTAAGCATTAAGGAAGAAGTTACCTGTAAACAAGTTATTTTTACTGTGCTTCCAAATATCTTACTCTGAATTGCCTTGGAGGAGGAGAAAGTATTAAAATGTATTGGGTTAGAAGGGACCTCTAAAGGTCATGTAGTCCAACCCACCTGCAATAAGCAGGCTATTTTTACTTTAATTTTAATAAGCAGACTATTTTTAATTCCTTCCACATTCAGTAGATTCTCTAAAGCTTAGCATAAGAAGAATACAGTCACACAGAGTCAACTGCTACCTGGTAAGTCCCTGTACCCAGTACTTTGTCTCTGACAGTGGTCAGTAGTAGTTCCCAAGGGTGGGTACTAAAACGATTACTGTGTAGCAGTTCTTCCTTCCAGTCTTTCAGTGATTCACAATTCAAGGATTTCTTGAGAAGGTGCCTTTGAGCACGAGTACAAAATACAATGGATGTGTATTCTGTTCTGGGCAATTTGTCCTGTTACTGACAATTTGGGGTATATTTACCTAATCCCAAAATACTAACAAAATTTCTAGTACATCATATACAAAAATGTCTTTCAGAGATTGTGTGGAATGACTTTTGTATCAAAGAGCTGCTTTTACATTACCAGTGTGAAAACCTGATTGCCATGCACGGCAGTAGATCTGACTCATTATGTCAGTATTTTATGGCACTCAGGTAAGCACGTTTGCAAAGTAGCAGTAAACCTTTTTGATGTGCAATAACATTTCAGTAGTTCATGTAGTGTTCCACTGCATATTAACTTTTACTGCTTCTGTGCAAGTTTACAATAAGCAGAAGTGCACGAAAAGACTGTAGATGTTTGCAAAGTAGACCCTGCTGGAATGTATTGACTTCATGAAGTAGTTTTGCAGGGTATATATGGGCTAGCTGATGATGTGATTAACAGTAAAGTTTGAAATGTTTACTTCTGCAGAAGAAAATTCATTGTTTCTACAAATGTTAGTGCTTTTTTTCAGTTGTGGGGTTTGTTTTTATATCAGTCTTGTAGCTCCTAAGCCTAAAAGGAGAAAGAACATAGTGTGCTTGGTGGTCTATTTACAACAAATAGACAACAATATTTACAACTATTTACAACAGATACAACAACATACTACTGATAAGGCTGTTTTAAAGGGGTTTTATTATACCTTCAATGTTGATAACGCTCTACTGGTAGAGAAATTTTCTGTTAGAAAAACCTGGTTCAGTAGATACAGGAACTTCATAGACCTGTCTTTGTCAATGGAATCTGTGGAGTTAGTCCTTACGTTCTTTGTCTTTGGAATACCAAAATCTCCTGGAGTTTGTCAAGTTGCTTAAGCTTTCAAGAGGAACTGTTTTCTCGTTTTAAAAATGAGATAGTACTTTGTCCATGCAAGTGTCTCCAAGGACTTCGATGTCCTGTGGTGTTTCCTGTGTTTTAGAAATATGAAATACTTGTATGCGGAAAAAAAAAATACGCTATCTATAACTTCCAGATGCTGCTGTTGTGTTTAGTTTGAAGGTGGATGGATGACAGAAAATGTATGTAGATTTCCTTTTTTCTGCTTTGCTGTTATAGGTAGTGCTTGATAAGAGAATGTCTAATCAGGAGCAAAGTTTATGGATTAGCTCTGAAAGTTCTGAAAGAGAGGGTTTAATAACAAAAATGCATCGGGAATCGTAGCTGTATCAGCATTTTTGAGTACCAGAATAATGAAAGTAGTGTCTTTTTATACCGACTGCAAATGCTTCTAGCATATTCAACACCAGGTGTGCCAAGCAATATTTAGAATGCAAACGGAATTGCTGTTACACATTTCAACAGCAACCCACCACAAATAAATCTCAAATATTTCACAATGTTGTTACAGATGCTATCTTTGTCTTTAACCCATAGCGCTAAAATCCTGCTGTTGAGAGCACAACACGCTGCCACAAGCAGGAGTTTCAGATGTAGTGTTGCAGTTACAGTATTTCTTTTCTCTGGTGTTGCTGAGCAGGTACTGATGCCAACAGTATTATCATCTATAACTGTTAGGACTCCCGATATCATTTGCAGAGCTCCAAATACTTTGCTAATTCTGTTTGCATTTTATAACTGCAAAAGGAAGAAAACTGCTTATGTAAGATAAAATGGGAAGATTCGGTGCCGTTTTCATCGGTATTTTTTATAAGATTTATTTTAGGCTGTATATTCAGAAGAAATATTAAGGTAGCAGTGACAATTGCTGTATGCGGTGTGAACCACCAAACGTGAACGGAGCTGATGTCATTTGGAGAATATCATCTCAGGAGCTGGCTATCTTTGATATCAAGCTTGGGTTTTTCAATAAATATAGGCCCAGTTGCTCACTGCTTAAAGTGCCTGAGTTGTGTACAAATGAAAACAAAAGTGTCAGTGTGTTTGGGGCTGGATCTGTGCCAGGAGCTTATTTGTATGGTGGCTGGTGCAAAAAAAAAAAAAAAGCCCTGCCCCACCACCTCACATCTCTCTCCTGTAATTAGCTGCTGGTTTGTACACCTTTTCAATTTGAAATAAATCATCACTTGCAGCTTGGCCCTGAAGTAATCAGTGGTATAAATCACAATTGATATAGTTATTTCAACTGCAGTTACTGTGAAGACAGCTCAAGCTCTGACTACTGGCAGCTATAGGATGCCAGGCATCTCCAGGGCTCCAGGTAGCTCTGGGCAAGCCCCTGCACCAGCTGCTGCAGGGACTCGCTGCCAAACTGACTTCCCAGCGACGATCCACCTGAGTCTTGTTGCATCCGCTCCAGAGATGGTTTGTTCTGGTGGTGCTGCTGCAGTGCAAAGTCTTGCTCTTCATATTCTACCCAGAAGATACTGCGTATATAAACTAAATTTTCATGCCGCAGGGCAGAATACCAGCTGATAGAATAGACAGAGGTACATAAAGCCAGCAGTGGCATGTTAATGTACACTAACTAAAGCCTTGGCTCAGGCTAAGTCCTGTGCCTTAGCCCTGTCTTTGTTTCTAAATAATGCACCTGTTATTTTCTGCCCTGGTTTTTTATGACAGTGCAGTTTCAGGGGCGTTCCGTGGAGCTTAATTGAGTTGTTCTCTAGGGCACCTTGTAAAAGGATCCTCTTGGCGTTACTGGTTTGGGTTTATAATTAAAGTTGATTTCCCCTCCCACCTCCGAGGAGAAGTAGGTGGCACTGTGGAATCCAGAGCAGGATGGGACACCCTAAACTGTAACCTACAGCCACCAGCACTTGGGTGGTGTAGGTCAGTGAGGGGTTTGGTGTTGTAGGCAGCCTCTGAGAAGAGAATGGCAGCTGCACACTTTTCTGGGCTTTCAGGATATTTTGGTTAGACGTGTCCCCCAGATCCTAGTGTTGTTTCCTGCTGGAAATGGTCTGTGCCTTCTCTACCTCCCATAAGTATAAATATGGGAATAGGGCTAAAGATATAGAGACATCACTTATTGCTTAATTTACCTCACAAAGGCTATTTTCTAGGAGATGTGTATCAACAACAATTTTCAGCAATTGACAAGAAAAGTGCTGACTGACTTATTAACATTTGTAGGTAATGAGATCTGTAGGGGAGTTTTAATCTTTAGAAGGTTCCAGATGAACTGCCAGTAGTTTGATTAACTTTTTGTGTGTCTTATGTTAACCTTTACTGGTTTTACACAGTGCAATTGTAAGGCTGCAAGTCTCAGTTATTGGAATAATGTTACTGCAATTTCCTGGTCTAAATAGCCAGCCTATTACATTTGTGTCCTCGATTCTCTGCCTGTTGCATGTGCTTAGTGAGTTTAGTTTTGTCACTGTAGCTCACAGCCATGTTCATATATATATGGAAGCAAGTGTTTCAGCTGTAAAATGGAGTTATGAAGACTCTTTGTATTACTAAGGGTTTTCTTCATTTTCTGCCAGGCAAGCATTGAAGCAAATTTCTCTTGCAACTTTTCTTTTCCTTTTTTTCCCTTTCTTTTTCTTTTTCTTTTTGTTTTTTTTTTTCTCTGCACATCTTGAGTGCCAGTAAAATGGGTGGGTTTTTATGTTTCATTAGCATTTCTTATAAGGTCTGCCTTTAGACCAGTACCCATTTTCTAAATTGTACTTCTCTAGGGTTGGGAAAAATCACGGTAACCAGATGCAGTATTTGTCTCTGGCCTGGCAAAGTGTTAGCTTTAACAAAAGAAGCTAATAGAAATGTTCAAATTGACCCTTCTCATCATTTGGACTTCTTGGAGCTCAATCAATCTCTCATTATTATCAGAGTTATTCACGCAGAGGCAGAAGTACTAGTATTTCTCATAATCAGCCCTTGAGCCAGATGTAATTTGCAATTTTGAAGCATTGTATTTTGAAACAATAATGCATAAAAATGAACAGAGCAAGAATTAGAAGTATAGTTGTGGAGAGGACGTGCTGAAGAGTAGCCATGGTCTAAATGCTCTTTCTAAATGCTCTTACTGGACACTGGTGATTAGAGGCATACAGTGTTGTATTATTAATACCTAAATTGGTCCACAATTTTTAAACTAATCTGTGGAGTGTGACAAATGCAAAGAAAAAAAAGTGTGCCCATCTCGCTGCATGGTTGCAGGGTAGCAGTTGTCAGGTGGGGAGTGCTGGGGTAAGGGTTTGCAACCTGCTCAGTACAGTGTGAGCAAGAGATGGTTGGCTGAACTTGGCATCCAGAGCACTGGGGGGGAGCGTTTTGCCCTGACTCGGAAGAATTGCTTAAGTTCTAGAATAATAACTACATTGTACTTTATCTAGTCAGGCACCTGTTAGTAATAGACTGCTATTGATACTTAGAATTTGGGAATACTTTTTTATCCCTACGTATGGTATTATGTATTGCAAAGTAGAGGGTTGTATGTCTAGTTTATGTATGTAGTCTGGGAAAGAGCAGTTGACATACTGGAGTCCTTCACTCAAACTTTTTCAGGAGCCTGTTCTTTATTTTGTAAGTGAGAGGTTGATTTTTATTTATCAATTTGTATTTACAGTTTTTCAGTTACTGTTTCAACATCTTACTGCTTAGTACTGAAATACCTAAAGGGGCACTGCAGCAAATTCTGTCTGAGAAGGGGGCACAGGAGAATTTTTAAGTACACTCAATGACAGGCTCTGTTGCCCATTAAGATTATATTAGCTATCAAACGACTGAATTAGCTTGGCTGTGTTATATGTATGAACTCCTTTCTTTAGTGACAAATAGCACAGGCTTAGTGTATCAAATTTAATCTCGGGACAAGTAACTTTGTGGTCAATAACAGCTCTCTTTTTTTGAATGCATACACAACATTAAAGAGTTTTTGCCACACAAGCAAACTTTAAAATGCTTACCCTGTTATGAAAAGTCCATTAAAATGTCAGGTACTGCTTCTGTGGCTGCTCCTGTCATTAATGATTGCTAACACGGTTCTATCAGAGCAGAAGCTTTCTTTTTTTATTCCTGATTCCTTCAGGGATGCTGCAATCCACAGTTTAACAGGTTTTGGCTGACCACCATGAAAATGAGTTATTTATGGTGACTTTAGGATGTTGTGGTATTGCTTACTGAGTTGATTCGGCCATACAACAGAAGAATCTCTGTCCATTTGCTGACTTGCTGCTGTCTTTTTTAATATCATAATTGTAAAATTATTCCCACTTCCTTTGGCCTTCTCAGCTTGTTTTGAAACTGCAGTAGTTCAGATTAGTTGTTTGTTGTTTTGTTTTGGTTTTTTTCCTTATTTCTTGATATTTATTTATACGTTAGAGCTACCAATGGCTCCAGATACCTTTAGGCAATCACGGGTAGCAATGCAAGATGATTATCTTCTGTTTAGAAATTTGCAGACAGATGGTCTCTCCTTAAAAGAAATCTGTCTTTAAAAGTTCCACCATTTTATGCTGGAAGTAAATATTACAAATGCTTGAGTTATGAAAAGAGAACGACTTGGTGTGAATAATATTCTGCCTGTTGTGTCATGCCTTTCAGGAAATGTTATCAAAACTGTTTATGAAAATAATTGAATGAAACCTCATGACATGTCTCTTGATTTGGCATCATACCCATTTTCTTTGAAGTTGGGATACTGACAAAAGACAGGCAGATGAAGCTTCAGTGGCTGAAAACGGTTACTGATCCCATATGTTGTTTCCACTTCTTTCCAGGAAGTTGTTGTTGGAATCGCCGGTGATGTTGCACGTGAAATATTGTGAGATATGGGCCCTCCCCCCGGCTGTTGTTTTTAAGTAGCCTTAGTTTGGTGAGATGTAGTAGAATGCCCACCTGAACAGTGCTTTAAAGTGCTTTAATGTTTGGGAACTAAGGCAGAGTCTGTTGGGAGAAAATGTGTGACTATAGCATAAAAGACCTTCACAGGATTTACAGTACTCATCACAGGGTGGCAGCTTCAGAGAGGGCTGGTAATTTAGAGTGATAATCACTTCGGTTCTCTTGCTTTAAATTTCTGTCCTTGTGGCTGAGCATGTGAGTTTCTTTATTGCTCGAAGGCAAACTTAATTGCTCTGAAGAGGTACAAGTGTACCTTCAGGTA
The DNA here is from genome assembly GCA_024605025.1 of Megaceryle maxima. Taxonomy (NCBI): domain Eukaryota; kingdom Metazoa; phylum Chordata; class Aves; order Coraciiformes; family Cerylidae; genus Megaceryle; species Megaceryle maxima. Next base: position 169,403 of record JANHGN010026535.1, read on the forward strand.
AAAATGTAACGCTTCATAGGTATTCTTTATTTTCATGAGTTACCTGTCTTGGTTTGGGACAGCAGAGTTCTCCAGGAGCCCTCCTGGCAGGGGCTTTCTGCTGAGTGTTGCACCAGAAGAACTGCTGCTTCATCAGCTTTAACACAGGCAAGGAAACCCATGGAAAATGAAAAGTTATAAAAGTCCATTTTAACTAAGCCCACAAGCTCCTACATGGAAGTGCCTCGCTCCTGCTGCCTGTACATCGATGCTTCTGTGTCATCTCAGGACAGCGCGGCTGCTAAGTCATTCCAGCTGTCATTCCATTCCCTGCTAACAAGTGAAATTTGATCTGCTAATTTGATTGACTGTGATAACTGGCTATTTCTAAAAATCCATTGCAAATAAGTAAATGTTTGCACCGAGAAGCATATTTTTAAAAACAGCATTTACACAACTTTGCTTTGAAAGAAGGGCTTGTAACCCCTCAACTCATTCCTAACCGGGCTGATTTTTGTTTGTGCACTATGTTGAATCCTTTTTTGTGCCTAATAATTTTTTGTTTGTTTGTTTGTTTAGCAACAGAACATTTTTGTGTGTCACAATAATCTTTTGCAATATACATCTTAGGATTTTGCTGGTACAGCAGGGTGAAAAAAAATTACAGAAATCTCTGCAAAAAGCCTTTCAGTAGTGTTAGGTTGTGTGTGTGTGTGTGAGCAGTGTCTGCTGCTATGGGGAAAAGAGCATGCCTTGAAGACAGAATAGCTCCAGACACTTCTATTTCAACTTACAACTTAACATTTGTTAATTTTTAATGATGGTCTTTCTTTCTATTAAGGAACGTAATGCTACTGAACTTTTCTCAATCAATTTTTGTGGGGTTTTTTGGTTTGTTTTTTTTCCTTAATCAACTAATGCATGTTTCTTCTGTAGCTCTTTATTCTAATGAAATATGTGGATGATTTGGCAGACGACAATGATCTCATCAGTAACGCATCAGAGTAAAATCCATTTAGCAAACATACGTGTATTATTTTTGTTATATCGAGGATGCTGATATATATTATTTTAAACTGAAGCTATTTCTGAAGTAAATTATAAATGGGGAGTTTTTGTTGCTACCACTTGTACGTCCTCCTTTCTTCATTTGTTCTATGTATTTACTTACGCAAAATCATTTACACGTTCCTTATGTCTACATGTATATTTTAGATACATTTCATGGATTTTATATATATGGCATCATATTGTAGCTTGAGCTTTTTCTTTACAAGTTCTTCTATGCTGTCTTAAGTCTTACCACTTAAGTGTTAAGTCTCGTATTGTTTAATTGCTCTGATGCTTTGGCCCAAAGCCACTGAAGGCACTTGCTAGTCAGTGCCTGTCTGGTTGAGTGCGAGAGGCTTTGGATTAGGCCACCTCAGAGTTGGTGACAGTCATTCAAGTAAGTAAGCTTGAAAGTAAACCAGGTAGGGCTGACAGAGAGGTTTGGGTATCCATTTTGGTTTGATGAGCTTAGTGAGGGTTCATGGGATTTCCTATTTGAAGGTTGAGCTTTGGGCATGTATGTCTGTGTTCTTGTCTTTCTGTTAATAATCATGTGACAGACTAGAACCACAGGGGCTGAGGATGGTCCTTTCCTCTGATACAACGTGGCTTTTATATTCTAGGTATCATACTTGAAAAAAAATGGTCTTCTTCCAGATATCATACTTTTAAAAAATGGTCATCTTCCATTTTTTAATTTCTTCACTTACTGTGATTGCTATTGTTGGCTGAATTTGAGGATTAAGTCTGTGAATATGACTTTGAGCATTTACACTTATCTTGAAACTTTCTCTAACCCTTAATGTAAAAGGCGAATTAAGAAGCTAATAAATTAAGTAGAACCCTGGAGTATCTTGGCAATTAGAGTTTATAAGATTTCAGCTGCTCTCCTTCATCAATTTCTCTCACTCTCAGATAGACTGGGTATTTTTAATTTACAACCTGTATTTCAATTAGCCATAGGTGGGGGTTTTTTGGGGTTTTTTTGTTGTTGTTTGGTTTTGTTTGGGTTTTTTTTTTTTGTCAAGCTTTTGTTTATGCCGTTACAAAACAAAAGTAAACTACTTTTTGGCCATGCTTTTTCTAACACAGTTTAGATGACAAATAAACTAGCTGTTACATGAGGCAGTGCTGCTGTATTTACAAATGTAGTTGCTATTATAAAGAGATTATTCTATAAGCATACAATACATCTCCTAAAAGAAGTATTGAGCTCTGTCTATGAAAAAATATGTTTATGAACAGGAGGATAAATTTTTTGTTGTTGTTTGGGTTTTGGAGGAAAATGTTCACTTTCCTTTTGCTCTTTAATTTCCCTCATGAGTAATAATAATCACAGGGTATCACAGGGTGTCAGGGGTTGCAAGGGACCTTGGAGATCGTCGAGTCCAACCCCCCTGCCAGAGCAGGATCACACAATCCAGCACAGGTCACACAGGAGCAGCCAGGCGGGTGTTGA
>JANHGN010026535.1:173672-201748 GCA_024605025.1 Megaceryle maxima
CCTCTCCCAGCACCCCCGAGTCCTTTTCTGCAGGGCTGCCTCTGTCACCTCCTCCCCCAGCCTGGATTGACAGTGGGATCTCTTAAGATCACTTTGTCCAACCATCAACAATTTAAAAAAAAAAGCACAGACTGCTTGAATTTCAGCAGCCTCAATACTCTTATTTTTATTTCTAAGTGTCCCTTTTTACTTAATAAATCAAAGTAGGAAACATCTACCCAAGGAGTGAGTCTGATGAGTTTGAATAGCTTGATAGCCCTGTATAGTTGAGGGAATGTTAACAGCTCACTTTCAGGGTGTGCCTTAGTATTGCTGGATGTTGCTTTCAGGTAGTTAAACTTGGCTTGAATATGAATGCTAAATAATTTATAAATGTCTGTTTTAAATTCAGTGGCAAGGATGCTGATTTGGGCTGTGGGTTTCAATATGACTATCAATTGTACTTCACGGAGCAAGCACTTTTAATAGACATAAATAGCAAATACATTCATTGTTAGCATGAATAATCTTACCAAAACCTTTGAATGGTTTTGAAGTGGGGAGTGTTGACTGCTTCTACAGAAATAAAAGCAGGGGGGGATTGTGTGTGTGTATATATGTATCCCCATCACAGTTCTTTTAAAACACCTTTCTCAAGTGCTTGGTGGAGCCTGGAAAATAGGTTTCCTTTGTCTGTTACTTGTACTATTGGAAGCTGAAGCTTGGCAGAGGTGCTGTTACACTTGTGATCTTGGTGAAAAAGAGAAATCTTGCAACTCGTAAATATTGTTGCGCGGAGGTCTTGCTAAAAGCATGCAGACTTGTTCAGAGCCAAACTCATTTAGGGCAGTGTGTTTCTGAACTGTTCTGCAGCTCTGTGACTTAAAAGTATCATGGAAATGCTATCTGTGCAGGTGATGGTGTTAAGAACACAAAGCCACGATCAGGGAGGGGGGAGGACGGTGTTGATGATTCTGGGTTTGAGTGTAGGGGCAGTGCAGTTAATGTTGCTGAACTTGTTACAGGCAGTGGTGATTATGGCAGATATATCACTTCTGCGGGTGACAAAGTCCAGAGAAGGCAACTTTGCAAGACCACCGTGGTTCATACTCTGCCAGGCTGTCCACTGCCAGGATGACCACAGAGCTTGTCCAAGATGGGCACTGGAAATTTGGATGGTCCCCGAGGGCATAAGGAACGTTCATTTCCAGATGATCGGAAGAAAACCCTGAAAGAGAAGAAGGGTTGTTGCCACAGCTTGCTCATGAGTCAAAGCAAATTGAACCCTCCTGCTGCTCCAAGCGCTGCCTGTGTGGTAAACCTACCTCTGCCTCTGCTGAAACGCAGCACGAGTGTGGTGTGTTCTGGACTTGGGTGGTTGGACCTGGAAACTCAAGCCACTGATTTTTGCTAGGTTTGTGCTACGCGTTAACATTAGAAAGAACACGGCCCACAGCCACGCAGCCTGACCAGATATATACTAGATTGCTTACAAGGATTATTAGAAATTTCCTGTGTACTTAAATGTTTTTAATAAGATATTGATTTCAATATATTTCTGTTCATACTCGCAATGAATTGATTCGTGGTGGTAGAAGTTCTCTTTTGCTGCCAAAACCTCTAATGGGTACTAACTAATTCATTTTTATCTTTATGGTTTGGTGTTGTTTTTTTTTTCACCACTAGTTCATTTTCAAAAATAAACTGGCTAGTCCAGAATTTGGTTCCTTTGATTTGCTTGACATTTTGAATGGGTCAAGGAAGGACAGGAGACAGAAGCAAACACCGGCATCCCAGAGATGCTGTGCTACGCTACCACATATGTTGTGTGTCTCCTCGCAGCTCTGCGTGTTCCGTCAGTCAGACCCCTGCCATTCCTGGCACTCTCTGTGTATCAGGGTAAAATGGCTCAAATCCACCGGTTTTCTGCCAAAACTCCTCTCTTGGCTAGAGGTTTTAGGGCTATTTTAAATGAACTGTTCTCTTTTGTCTGGTGTACAACGTCCAGAACTTGATCTGAATCTCTTGTGTCCTATATGTAAATGTTTTGTATACTGATTTTGACTACTCTCTAATAAATAGGTGGATGTTTTAAAAGATGTGCTGGTGTTTTGAGTCAGTGAATTTAAGTATGTCAGTTTTACAGATAACATATCATAAAATCAGAGACTTTAGGTCCTATTTTCTGTTTCTTAACCCTATCATGTCCTCTGCCATTCCCTTTTCAGATGATTATTAATGAGCAGTTTTAGTTTTCAGATGCCTGAATTACTTTGGAAATGAGTAATCTGGGAACTGTGGAGAACAGCCACGCACTCCAAAGTTTGTGTACGTGCTCCTATGCTGCATTTTGGTGGTGCTGTGTTTTTTAAACAGCTACCCTAAAAGCCATAAACGTGTTTATACAGTATAGTAATATCTCTTGACGGAGTGGCCAGCAATTAATCATTCTTCGGGGTCACTGTGTGGTACACCTTTAACCCACACAGTGGCTTTATACTGGAATGAACAGGAACAAAAGGGAATATATTATAAATACCTAGTGGACTCTAAATATTTTAAACCGTTTACATTCATGGGTCAAAAGAAAGTTTTCAGAACTCTGTGCTTTATTTCGTTGTTTGTGAGTATTCGGTGTGTCCTGGCCACACCATTCCTGGACTTTGCACATTTCTTTCAGTCCTTTCACTTCACTTGTGATGTGAACCTGAGTGTGAAGTGCCACAACTATCTGTCTGCTCTCATCTGAGCTCTTGATTAAAAATAAGTCAAATGCTTGCTGCTTTTGATATTGTAAAGGATCCCACGTTCGATAGGTACGTATTACAGTAAGGTACTGCTTAATAGATACATGTTAATAGAAAATTGCCGGCTCAATTTTACATCTATTTAAGAGCTAAAGTGTTTGTTCAGTTCACTCTATACAAAAGTCATTCCTTTCAGAGTAGGTCTGAAATACCTAAGAAATAACACGCAATTTTGTCCTAATAATAACTGAGTATCTCAAATGCCAAACTGTGCTCTCCCTGAAAGTTTAAAAGAAAACAATGGAATGTGCAAATATGGAAGAAACCTAAAATACTTGAAATGTAGCCGGTAGAGGGGAAGAACAGATGTGAAAAGGGCAAACACTGGCTTGGCAACATCCCACTTTGTCTGGTACAGCCCAGCCAGCCTCATCATTCCACTCTCCCTTCTTGCACTGGAACACCCTTGGAGGAAAAGAGTCACAAGTATAAAGTTTAAAAAGCCTCGGTGCTGAAAAAGAATAAAATTGTATTTTTGGATGGCGTCCACTATGTGGTGCAACTTTCTCCTGGAGGGGGGGTGTGGAGGCTGGTACTGTGCTCTGGGAGGTTGTCAGACATACAGTGCTGGGTCTCTTGTAGTTAATACACAAAAGCTTTCATTTAATGTAAATTTGAGTTGCATTCTTCAGCAGTGATGGTATCGAGTAATTTCTAAAACGTTGTTTGACTGTATTTTGAGAATAATGACCCCAAAATCCTATCAAGAAAAAAAAAAATAATATGGTCCTGTTATTTTTGGTTTGTTTCGTTCTGTTCTTTAGTGAGGAATTCTATAAACTTTTAAGAGGAGTGAAATAAAAGCAAACCAAAACAACAACAACAACAAAAAACTATGCAGAAAACCTAAAAGCAGCCTGAAAATATTAAAAATTGAGATTCTAAGATCTTTGCACTTTCCTTTCCCGGTTTCCCAGCAGCCCTTCTTGGATGACTCTCTTTGTCGTAGGAAAAGCAAAACACAGTTTTGTTCATTTCACAAGTTAGATTCTTTTTTTGTGTGTTATTAACAGGTTTGGCAAACATCGCAAAGATGACAAGAGTGAGAAAACTGGTAAAATAAAAGTACAGGAAGCTCTTACTTCAGAAGAGGAGAGAATACGAATGAAGCAAGAACAGGAGAGGTAGACTTCAGTATTTGCTTAAATCTTGATAGAGAGAGTTTGTCTTTTAAATTATAAATAACTGAAGTTCAATTTTCACTGGTGAAATTTCCCACATGTTGATATGTTTATATACTTTAAATAACAAGACAAAGCTGGATTTATTTTGAAAATGAGTAACAGCAGCTTCTTCGGCTGCATTAAACATCTTTATAGACCCGGAGCTCCTTTCCTTATTGAGGAGACTCAAGTAATATAATGAAATGTTTTCTCTATATATTCTATAACTGATTTTACTGACATTCTCAGAAAACAGATATTTATATAGATTGAAGCATGTTTTGTATTTTTCTTCAAAGGCTTGCATACTTTTTTTTTTTTTTCCATTGGCATATTTAGAAAAAAAAAACCTAAAAATTACACTTATCAGTATATATATCACTGGAGTTCAGTCTATTTATGTGTCATGCAGTCTGTTTATGGAATGATATGTCTATTAAACTGCTAATTGTAAAAATGAGTGGTGAGTACCTCTATTTTTCCTTGTCAGCTTCTCTTAACATTAAAAAAAATATATATATCATACATATGTCACATGCTCTTCTGAATATTTCCAGTTTACTTTTCATCCCGTTTCTTGTAGCCCAAGGTATTTAGGGCATAGACTCTGGTATCTCTTACATCTTACAATTTAAAAGCTTAAGTCATCTTACATCAATTTGAAAGCTTGGAAAGCTTAAGTCATAAATTAACTTTGAGGTTGTATGTGGAGAGAAGATGCCTTTGAGTAGACATTGTTTCAGTAAGGAGAGGAACTTTAAAGGGTTATAAAGTTTGCATGCTGAATGGTAAATAGATTCAGACACATTTAACAGTGAATGTGAACTATAAATTGGAATGATTTATCAAAAAATCACGCTATAGCTCAGCCATAAATTGAGGATTGATGCAGGAACTATGGAGGGAAAATTTTGTCATCCTTATACAGGAGGTATGACTAGTTAGTTCTAGTGGTCTCTTTAACCAGCATCTCCTTGGTCTTCTGTGAACAGGAATTTATAAAGGATTGCTTCATCACTCTTAACAGCTCACAGGAATAGCAGAGCCACAGTAACTCTAGTGTAGTCTCCTCAGTTGAACCTAAAATGGTTTGCTTTCAGTTCTTTTAGGGTTGAGTGATTTCCATTACAGTTAAGGCAGTCTAGGAATATGCATTTATTAGTCCTTGAAGATCAGCAATAATTTGTTAAACAGCAGAAACTTTATCGTTTGTGACCATCTGTTTGCATTACATTATGGGAATTTTTTTACTCTTTAACAGATATGCTAGCATAAATTGATGCAAAAAAATGATTCATCTGCTTCTCCATCCATTCTGATAGGAGAGGGTGGTGGAATCACAGTGCTTGGTTGGTTTTTTTAATTGTCTGATTGCTTTTTGTCTTCTTTTTTACCCAAAGAGAAGCAGGGTCATAACATTTGTTCCTGTTTTGTAAGAGCTATGTGCGTTCAGATTAAATGGTAAAAGGGAGTAGCAGAACCAAAGGCAATAAGTGACTTTGGATATGAGGGTGTTTGAGCAATCAGCTCGCCTTTCCATAGAGGCAGACCAGCCACTTTGTGGATAAACTCATGGCAGGGGTGCAGAGCCACTGAAAGCCAAGCCCGTCACTCCAGCCAGCTCAGAGCAGGGGGAAGGTTAGCCACACGTGCACAGCACTGATCCCTGGCTTGCTACACTCTGCTGACCTCAAGCTGCCCAGCATGGAGGGTTTCTTAGTAACTTTAGGTCCCCAGAAAATCAGCCGTATGCATTTATTGGAAGAAGAAAGATGGAGGTTTGAGTTAGTAACGTTTTCTCTCTCTTCATTCTCTCTTTTTTTTGTCTCTCTGTGTCTCTCTGTCTCTCTCAGTAAGAATGGTGAGAGTATAGACTGTCCATGAGGTGATGTAAGAGAGGTTGCAATAGTCACGCTGGGTACCAAGGTAGAATTATGAAATTATTTCTATAGCCCCCAATGCATGGAGCAAATATCCTAATCCCTATCCACCCAGTTATGCTAACTGACTTGAATCTTTCCTGGAATCTCACTCCTCGTGTGTCTTACAAACAATTTTTATGTGTTCATTGAAACTGCAGAAAATGCATGTGCCAGAATCTCCCAAGAGCGTGATGTTACCATAACACGGGTCCTCCTCCTGCCGTTACTCTCTTTCCCTAACTGTGTATTTGCTTTCCTTTGTGTTATGTCCATAAGAAAATGCAAGTTCTTTGGGGATAGTGGCATGTACAACTAATAAAAGACAATAAAATAGCAACCAAATGTGTGAGGTGCTTCCTTATATTTCTGAAATACTCAGATGTTGATTTGGTCCGTAGAGACTAAATATTTTTGCAGATAGATTGCAGAGAGTTTCCTTTTGATCCTGTAAAATTATGATGTTAGATACCTGCTATTAATGAAGAGTACTCTTGCAAATTAACTGAACAATCCCTCAAAATGCTTACGGGGAGGCATGTTAAAAATCTTACTCTCAGTGTTGGTTCATAATGGCTGCTATTTTAACTTTGTTTTCTGCGGGGTTTTTCCCCCCCTTGGTGTTTTTAGTGGTACAATTCACCTGCTCTATTTTACTTGGTGTTTGATACCATATACCTTTATAATGATGCAATACTTTGGGGAAATAGGTTGGATTTAATGAATTTACTATGTTTGAGAGGCTGGGAGTAAAAATCCTTAGGGGGTCAGAGAACAAGTGAACAGTCCATTAAAAAATCAATCATGCCTACAATTTTATAGAATTATTATGACTTGACTTGGTAATTTTAATTCTATTGTGATTACAATAGTATTTTCTTTAAAATCTTAAAGGTAGTGTCCATATTGATTATAAGACAAATAAGCAAATTAATGTTCTTCAATTTCCCATGAATAAAATTGATAAAATTGCCTTTTATAAACATATTATTAATAATAATTTCTTATTAAGGAGCATATCTGTTAAGCTGTGTATTTCTTAAGCCATAGATGGTACGTATTTACTGGCAATCTTTATGTAATTTTGAACAGAAAATGAAATTATCTAGTTGAAAATATAGACAGCCTTCAATGAAATAGAATAATGGAACAATTAGGAGTGTCACCTGAGAAGACCAACCCACCAATCTTATCAAAATTGCTGTAAAATGCTTTCTACTTGTAAATTCTCCAAATGTGGGGTTAACAGTTCATCCAAGGCCACAGGACAGTGTCCCCATGTCACTGTTCTTTAAAACTGACTTACTCCAGAAAAAGAAATGTGTTTGAGTTATCCTTAAGTATCTGCCAAGCACTGATCAAGAACATCCAGTTGAGCTCTGGTGTGCTGTTTGAAAAGGTGCTTCTCCTCAGCAATGGCACCAATCAAAATCTTAAGGCAAAACTAAGCAATACATTTTCTGAACTTCGACTTGTGTCTCCTAAGAAAGACACTACTGCAGGGTCTCAAGGAGGTTGAATAAGACCTGAATTCAATTATCTCTATCCCTCTGCCAGATCACAGCTGTTCTATATATATGCTAACTTGAAACCCCTCTTTGCCATGCTGTCATCTCATCCATTACTTGACTATTAAATGCTACATTCACTTGGGATAGATTGAAAAAAAAGCCCTGGGTCCTTCTTGGTTTTGTTATAGAAGGTCTTCTATCAATTCCAGAGTCTCCTGATGCACCTTATGGTTGGCCCATCTTTCCAAGAGTAATGTCTTGGATTTTACATATTGGATCTATGCAATATTTTGAGCTTTCAGGGATGCTTCAAACTACTTACGGTCTTACGCTGGCATTGCTATTGGATAAACTTAAAAACAGGTTTTGAAACTTTTGTTGATGACTAAGAGCAATTATTGTTTCGGCCCGGTTAGTTTTCGTATGGATAGTCACTTTCTGCTCTGCTATTGGATCTAAGCCTTTGGAAGCCCCTAGATATTTCTGCTTTAGAAACTCTCTACATCTGGTCTATGGGGACCTCCCAGGATAGGATTTTCTCAGTATGTAGTCAATGTGTCCATTCGTGTTCTGCAACCCGATGGGCCTGAAATGTTTTCTGACTTCTCCAAGACCTCATAGTAGCTAGTCTCTTTCTTGGGAGATATGAAAATAGAGCTGTTGAGAAAACCTGCTGCTTTGGTCTTCTGTTTTTTATTAATGGCCTTTTCTGGAGAGAGATATCCCTTTAACAGCAGGTTCTGATACCATCATCTCCCTCTCTTTCACCCTTGGATTTTTCTTTGGATTTCTTTTTTTGTTGGTTTGTTTGGTTTTTCCCTGCGGCTCTGTGTTCATTACAGAATAAATCTTCAGCAAATCAAAAACTTTTGCTTGTGTTCTGCCCTTCTTCAACTCTGGCATGTGCATTTCTTGACACCCACCCGGCAGAGCCATGCACATGTCGGCTCTGTCTTCAGCCTTGGACTGGTTTCTTCTAGCAAACCAAGTGCTCCGCAACCCTGACAACTTTATTCTTTGCACGTGGGTGGTAGATAACAGAGGAATGAAATAAACATACTTTTCCTGTGAAGTTTTCAAGCAATTCAGCTGTATCCAGTGTGGTTCCCTGCTAGATGATGCTTAAAAGATGAAAGTTGCAATTCTGATGTAATCTTGTAATTCAGAAGATGTGATCTCAGCTATGGGCGAATAATGCTTATGCTTTAATCCACCTCTAGAGGCACTTTCTCCTCTTCAACGAAGAGTCACCAGTGTATTTTCTGTTTGGTTCATAAACTCATTTAAGAGCTTTACTAATATTCCGTACGTGCACAGCTCTGATCCCTGCCACTCTGCTGAACCCAAGCTTGCCCAGCACAGAGGGGTTTTTAGTAACCTTATGCCCCCAGAAAATCTCTGGGTTACCATAAAAGTGTTTTAATCTCGGCATTGTATTCTTCCTCAACTTCCAGTGAAATGGGTGCACAATCAGGTGGTTAAACACCAGTGTTGTGAGGATCTGTCTTGAGATAAGGGGAAAGCTTTTGGAAGAGAATGGTAGGGGTGGAAGTGCTATGACAGAGGCAGTGCTGGGAGGATGATGGAGCAGTCAGAGGGGGGTTTCTGGAGCCAGGGGCTGCTTCTGCTCTGAAAAAGCAGCCGTACAATTCCAGTCTCTGCTATACTTTTAGGGAGGACGATTGCCACGCAGCAAAGTAACGCCGCACTGCATACATCCATACGTGTAGTTATCATCTGGAGAAGAAACTGGCTGCTTGGCTCGTTTCCTCCCTTTCTACCTCAAAAAACATAACCTTTCGTTCCTTTAGGTTACAGAGGGAAATGAAAAGCGTATCATTCCTCCGTCACTGTGCCCCACGTCTGTGCAAATGTCAGCGGGGACGCGGGGCCGGCGCCTGCGGGGCGGGGGGGGGGCCGGGAGGGGGAGCTCCGGGCTCGGCGGAGCCGCGGCGGCCGCTCGGGCCGCGGCCCCTCAAGCACCGGGGCTACCCTTCAGCGGGGCTCCAGGCTGGGTTTGGTAGGCAGGTTCAATCTTAACGCCTCGCTTTTAATTCGAAAAAAATCCCCCTCTTTCTAACGGAGACGTTTTTTTCAGCGGCCGGAGGCAGGAGGTGGTGATGCTGTTGCAGCCGCCGGGGTGTGGCAGAAAGAGCGGGAAAAGTGACCGACGGTCTTGGTCTTGCAGAGGTGCTGTCTGGGGGAGGTGGATCCGGCGTTTGTGTTGGCAGATTCGCTGTTACTTTTGGACATCAATCGATAGGCTGACAGCTTTTTTGTGTGTGTGTGAATGTAAACAAGGCTGCAATTTCAGTGGGTGTTGTTCACAAAATGATTTTTTTCCTAAATTTGGAGTGAAACATTCTGTTCGTTAGTAGTTAAAATAACAGTGGGGGGTTTTTTCTTTTTTTTTTTTTTTTTCCTGAAAGATTCGGTCATTCCAGAAAATGCTTCCTGTATCACATGTTTCCTAAGGGTATAAAGGTCTTTCTCTCCAACATGTAATAAAGTTCTCTTCATCTTTCTCTAGCACCATTAAAGCCACAAGCCCTTTGTTGTAAAAGTATACTAATGAATAGAAATGTTACAACAAGAACAGGAGTCTTGTGTTTTCCCTTCATCATGCATCATCCATTTTAATTAGACGAAAGGGTGGTGAGTACTGTGACAAGAGTCTGGAATTAAAATCATTAATTGATGTCAAGCTGACGAGAGACTGCTAACATGAATTTACTGACAGCAGGAAAGAAATTAACCTTATCACTTTATTTAGTACATTGGGACTATTTATTATATTTTTCCTATGCAAGTTCACTGTGTTCCGTTTATGATGATGGAGAAAGGCAAATAATTAATAAAACCTACATAAAGTTTTATTACTGCCTATCAGTGAAGTTTACGTGAAAACCACATCAATAACTTGCAAAAAGCAAACCCACCGCATCCTTCTAATCAATGTAACTCTTCAAAATTATTACAGCAATATGTTTGATGTTTTAAATTATACTGTGCTGTGCTCTCTAGCCAGGTAGAATTGCAAAAGTGATCTGATGTAAAACCATGCCTTAGTTTCTTAATGTTAGTGTTGCAAAAAAAAACCAAAAAAAACCAAAAAAAACCAACCAAACAAAAAAACTGAAACATATTTTCTCCAGCAGTGACATTGATTGGAATAACTGTCGGTTTTGATCATCATTGGAAGGTCAGCCCAACAAAGATGAGTTTTAATGTTAAGCATCTTTATTCTTTAGATGAAAGAGTACAACAGTGTCTTACAGAATGACAGCAGCATCCTATAGATAATTTGTGACCCAAAGGTCATAATAGAAGAATAGAGGAGAGGTCATCCTGTAGTAAAGGCCATCTGGAACTGTTAAAGTATCAGATGGAGTAGGGGGCTGAACAGCAGGACACTCTTGGTGTCTGTCCAGATTTCCCAGAGAGACCATAATATTTTTATTGGAAAACCCCAACTTTTCTCCCCTTAAGCAAAATATTTTCACCAAGCAGTTTCATCTTACTTTTAGGCAAAATAAGTACATATTGTGATAAGGAGAGGATTTTTATTTCTTATATAGCCTAAGTGATATTTCTGTCTATAAAATATTGCAAAGGTTCTGCTTTAGTTTCGCTGCTTCTGTGTTTTGAAGCCACTTTAGCAGCTTTCAAAAGAACTATTACCTCTAAATCCGTTATTACTGCAAACATTCAGAATATAAATATTTTCTGAAGTGACGTGTAAAATCTTTTCTGATAAAGTTTCCAGCCCCTTCCCAGCTCGTAAGAGAGGAGAGAAAAAAATCCTGTGTGAATCAGAAAATCAGAGCAATGTGTTTCTCATTCTCACTCAGTTTGAGATGGGGTATTCCAGTTTCACTTAGATTTGCAGCATTGTTTTTGGCAATGGTTTTTTACATAATGGATGAGAGGGACATGAAAACAAATCAATGGTAGTCATTTTTGTAAGAGAACGTGGAAGTGAAGCATGAGAATATTGAGCTATGGAAAAACATTTCAGGCCAGTTCCACTTCATAAAAATACTGACTTTGGGACATAAGTAAACTGAAGCTTTTGTGGAGTCATAGTTGCTGAGGTAGTTTTTAAACAAAGCACCTCACATTCTCTAGCCAGATATTCGAAGTATAACAATTTTAAGACATCATGTTAAAAGTATCATTTCTCTATTATTCTCTATACAGTGATTCAAGACATTGTACTGGGCAAGGTCTGGCCAAGTCCATTGCAATATATTTAAATATGTAATTTACATGATCTTTATAATATTCAAAGTTACAAGTTTGGATAAGGTGTCTTTCAGATCACATGAGTTCAGTGTTCTCTTAACAATACTAGTTCAAAGGAAGTGAACTAATCTTGTGTTTCCCTTTAGAATGTCAAATACTTTAGGATAAGGTGGCAGCACATCCTCTCATGTCCCATAAACAGTGGTGTTAGTGGTAGAGTTGCTGTAGCAAATATTTATTTGAGAAATAAAAAGGCTGTACCATAATTACTTACTGAACTTAACTGTTGCTGAGTCAAACAGAAATGAAAACCTGTCAGATTTTCCAGACTGCATTGCAGGAGTCTAAGAGTAAGCAAAAACACTAAAAATACACTTTTTTTTCCCTATTTTTTAGACACAGCAGCAAGTATTTGCCTAACAGAAAGACACCTAATGATATATGCATGACTAGCAGATAGGTGCCCCCTCCACACTACAGCTGGAGCTTTTATTTTGTAACCACAAAACAACAATGTGAACAATCCTTTTTAAGGGTTATAAGAAACCTGGCTCTGTTTGTGGCCAGGCTGTAGGTTTCTGCTCTCAGTACTGTGACCCAGCAAGGTTTTAGAAGTGGATCCTGAGAGGTGTTGTGGGTGCTGATTTGTGGGTCCTGAAGAAAGATATTGAATTATGAACACTGTTCTCTGTACTGGTGTTGGGATTTTGTTAAATTTTCCTTTTCTTTCAACTTCCATTGTATGAGATTCACATAACCTCTGCTTTGCTGTGGGTGTTTTTTCCATTGTGTTTTTTTTTTGCACTTGCGTCTGTTTATTTTCCAACTTCAGGATTAGGCTATTTTATACATAGCACTCTAGAAACAGAATAATGGACCTGAAATAGAGCTCGTGGCAGAATTTTATACCCACTTTAGTTACAGCTAAATGAGCATAGATGCTGCATAGGCTCAGCTCAACCAACTGATGACAGTATTGTAGCTGGACCACCAGTTACTGCCTGCAGCATCTGGCAATGACTGATTTGATATATGGTACCATTTGATATATATATGCCTATGTCATTTGTTTCTTGTATATATGGGAACAGCTGCTCCTTACATATCTGTCTGTAGAATTCAGATGTTACCCACCAGTGCCTCTTTCTGGCTTTGTTCTCCAGTGGAGGGGGAGTGGGAATAGGGGAAGAACTGGTCCTGCATGAGAGAGGAAACCAGTGCTCTTACAGTGAGGAAGGATGGAAGCAGGAGCTGTCCCAAGCTGTGTTTCAGCCACAGCTGAAACTCATGATCATCTTCCTTTCTACTTCAGTCCAGCCAAAGAGCTAGGTTAATCAAATGATTGGGGGTCTCTTGTCGTAAGGGTAAATATGAGCTCTTCTGGCCAGTTTTGCAATGCAAAAGAAAAACTAAATTCCGTTTTGAATCGTGGAATCATAGAATACCAGCTTGGAAGGGACTGTAAAGCTCATCTCGTCCAACCTTTTAGGGTAAGCTCTATACATATAGTTCAAATGAGCTGGCCCAGCACCCTGTCAAGCTGACTCTTAAAACTGTCCAGTATAGGGGAACCCTCCACTTCCCTTAGGAGATGATTCCAATGTCTAATTGTTCTCATGGTGAAAAATTTTCTTCCAGAGTCCAATTGCGATTTTCCCAGGAGTAAATTGTACCCATTGTGACTCCTTGTAAAAAGGGAGTCCCCATCTTCTTGGTACCCAACTTTTATGTACTGAGGCATGGTAATAAGGTCTTCCCTGAGCCTTCTTTTCTTGAGGCTGAACAAACCCAGTTTTCTTTTGCTTACAGACATCAATCATATTCTTTGATGCAACACGGCTCCTAGCAGGGTAACTGTCTCCGTTGCCCATCTGGGTGATCTTCCACTGCTGGGGTCATTGACTCAAGAAAATAAGGAAAGAAAATTTTGGTTGTGGTAGCATTTGCTTTGGCAACAGAAGGACCTATATCACCTATGTACCTGATAGATTGATCTTTGGTTGAAACAGCCTTTAAAAAAAAACAGCAGACATACCCTCCACCCTGAAATGCTGCAGACTGCTAAATAGCAAAGTAGTCTAAAAGCTCCACTGAAATGTAAGTAAGGTGGTAATTTACATATTCCTTTTTTTTAAATCAAAACAAGCAAGGATTTTCACTTGTTTACTCCAAGATCCAAGAAAGCAGGTTTGAGATACTCTGCTGGGGGGGGGGGGGGGGGTGTCTTCACTTTGGAAAGACAAAGGATGATTCAAGAAGGTCAGGAGATAAGGTAGGGGGTGAAATGTATGAGAGATTCCACTAGGTTAGGGAAAATTATTCTAATGTCTTCTTTAGTTTCATCAATGTCACTTGGTTTCAAATTGGTTTGCGCTTCACCTGCTCGCTTGCATATTTACTTTCTCTCCTGTGTTTTTTCATTTCTTTATGTCTTCATTTGTATTTTCCTGCCTTCTTTAATAGTCTTCTTTAATATGTCTCTTTATAAAAATCAGCATGTTGTTCTCTTCCTAATGTATTAGAGCACCTACAGTAATCACCTTATCACCTTTATCTCTCCAAGCCCCCCTTTAAAAAAAAAAAAAAACAACCTACAGGCCTCCTGGGTTGTAGCTTATTAAAGGTTTTTGAAATTCTCATGCATCTCTTCTGCATGTGGGATTTAAGGGGGGGGGTACTGCAGAGAGACAGTAGGTAGTATCACATATTCTAATTGACAGATAGGCTGTGACTGTTGAAGGAGAAAGAAAATTAAGACTGTCTGATTATGTAGATGCTTTAATTTTGAGGTGGTGGACAGCTGCTTTTTTTTCTTTCTTTCTTTCTTTTTATATGTAGTCCCTGTTATATTTCTCTATTGTTGTAGAACTAATATGTAGGAAATACACATTTGTGTACAGTTTCTATGCAAGTGCAAAATTACAACTCTAGAAGAGAGATCATGTCACTTTTCCAAAGCAGGATCTCCTGGGTCTGCCATTCCTGCAAGATGGTTGTTTCATTTTGGTTTTGGGCTTTTTATTCAGTTTACAATGACACAGACTCTACAACTTCCCATGCCAGTCTTTTCCACTACCTTTTCATTATTAAGTTCCCCTGCCCACAGTGTCTAGTCTCACTTACTCTTACTGCAGTTTGAATACTTAGTAGTTGAAGTAGAGTTGAAAAACAGTATTCTTTTCCTTCGTATGTATCTTGAGACTGCTGCTATGTCCCCACTCTTTCTTCTCCCCAACAGCTTGACATTGCTGACTTGTATCTATTATCCACTTGAACTTTCAGATCCATTCCTGAAAAAGCAACTCACAGATTTTTTTTTTTTCCCCCTGCTTTTAATTGCTATTCTTAATTATTCCAACTATGCAGATTACTTCCCAGTTGCTATTATTCAAGTTAATTCTATTTTTGAAGTCTACGCTGTCTATTTTTCAAGAACCTTTGAAATGTTCATCCTTTCCTCCAAAATTCCTTCCTTTGGGTTTTCTGCAGATTCAATGGCATCCTAATTAATAATGAAAACTCTGAGTAAATTCAGAGAGAGATCCATGTAGAAAATATCTTGATCTTTCTGTCTAGCACAAATGTGAATTGCTGAGAGCTGCTCTCTAGATACTCTGTAGGAACTGTCTGGTTCAACCTATTGCATCCATCCCATACCTGCTTTTCTTAGCCTGGGAACGTACTGGTTCTGTTCTGTTCACAAGGCAGTTTACTGTGTTTTGAAGGAAATCTGACTGACTTGACCACATCTGTTCTTGATAAATCTCTTGTGGCTACTGCTCATCCCATTATCTTCTCTGTGCTTACCAGTCATTTGTTTCGAAGGGGATTGAAGTTAAACTGATGACTGTGTAATTCTCCTCCTCCTCTGAGGGATGGTTGACTTCTTCTAGTTTTTCAATACTTCAGCTGTCCTCAGCAAGTTCTCCTGGTTACTGACAAAGGTCTGAGGCTGCCTCAGACAGTTGTGTTGGATGAGTTCAGCTAAGTTAACTAGCTTTACCAGTTTCTAGCTACTTTTGCTGTTTGATTGGAGGTATTTTTGTTACTGGTGGCAGTGTCAATTGTACTGGCCACCTGCTTGCAATCAACCATTTCAGTAAAGACAGATGCAAAGAAAAAAAACCCCAAAACATTAAGCCTTAGATCTCCTAAGGATCATCTGTCAATATTGGTCCCTCACTACCGTGCAGGGGAGCAACCTTTTCTTTGCTCTTCCTTTTACTGCCAATGCAATTACACGATGATTTATTGTTATCTTTAAAGCTCCCCGCTACTTTTATTTCACATTGTTCCTTGGCCTTTCTGATTTGGTCACATTTTGTATGTTTCTTCACGTGTCTTGAGATCAGAGGACAGTCGTATTTCAGCCCGTTGGCCACACATGTATGTACATGGGAGATAAGGCAAAATGTTAATTTTTTTTTCTTTTAATGACTTGAAGAAAGTTTGTCTCCAGCCTTTCAAATTGAAAATTATGTTTATATAGCAGTATTTTATGACTTTTTATTTCTTTATTTAAATATGCTAAGTTTTGGAATGAAATTGGAGGGCAGATGTGGAAGAGGAGGTGTCTTTCTTGTTTACAAGTTACTGCTGTTGCTGCCCATGATTATCCTTTGCCCACAGTGATCCTTTACAGTGATTTTCCCAGGAAAGCAGATGGCTTTGCTGAGAGGTGGTTATAACTGTGATAACTGACTAACTCTAATCACGATAAGAAAAGCTAAGTCTCATATGCCAGTTCAGAGGGAAATCACAATAATGCCTATAATCAAGGTACCCTCATTAGAAGAGGAGTTGTCAAAAAGATTCTGCTTGAATCGAGACAAAGGTTAAAGAAAAATACAGAAGAGGACAAACTCCTGTATTGACTTGATTGCCAAAAATTAGAAAAGGGGCCATTAAAGCCCCGAAGGCAGTTGAGGAGAGGGGGAGGAGAAACAGCAAGACCTGGCTTAGTGCTGTGCCTGCAAGGTATTTTTCACTTCCAGAGGAGGAGGGGACAAATTTGACAAGATTTGGCTATTGGCCAATGCATCTCCTGACCCCTTTATTAGAAATGATATCTGACAAAAACTGGACCAAATGTGTTCATCCCTTCTGACGCACTTAAAGCAGTGGACTGGCTTTATAAACGTGTCATTGCTTTTCTCTGTTTTCAATCCATCATCCCAATGCATGCCAGTCTGGTGGCAGAAGAACTGAGAACTGGCAGCAGTGAATGGCTTGTCATTTAGCTTCTGTCCTTACACGATGCTGTTTCTATCCTTAATAAACATTGTCAGCCATCCCACATATGTGGAACTGCGAGCGTTCAATACTGATTTTGTAAATGAGTGAGCCTCAGTGGAAAAGATGAGGTTGTGGATTATCACTTGGGCAATAGCTGAACCCTGGCAGCAGCAGGAGGATTAATTGAATTGACCAAGCAATTGCACACCAGAAGGAGCAGCCAACTTTGTTTCTGCTCCAAGGGGAGGGCACTGCTGCCATTGTAAAGGCAAGTACAATGTACTAACCGTGAATATCCTTCCCATGCTGTGTTCATCAATTAAGATAAGTAGGTGATTTTTTTTCAAGGTTCTAAATGATTAACGTGAAAAAATCCCACAAAAGAACTGAAGCTCCCAAGGGATTGGGAATATATTTATCAGTTCACTCCTGACATTACATGAAATTAAGGTTGATTTCTCTTCTTTTACCAGCTTTGCTTGTTCATTTTTACTCACAACAGCTCTGCCAACGCCACAGATTTCAGTTTTCCATTGCTGGAAAAAGTTTAATTCAGAGAGAGCTGCTGTAAACGTTTGCCTCAGGGTGGGATTGGGCTCTCGGACTAATACGATTATTTTGTATCCTCAGATGAGCTACGTGGCTAAATGCCCTTGGTGGCCGAGTACTCAACACAGTTAGTGGAGCTTGGAGAAGGCTTTGGCTTCTCTTTAAAATGGCCACACTATAGATGTCCAACTGAACTGCCCTCTAGACCCTGTGGGCAGCCTCCTGCTATGACTGAATCTTGACCAGCTCTTCTGGGAGTCCAAAACATCTGTTGACACCTACATTTAGGTGTCTGAAACAGTAATTGCCCTCATCCGAAAGCTGAATCTCACTCACAGAGTTTTGAAGAAGGGAATGGGCTGTCTGCTGTTTGCTGGGGACAGCAGTGCATAAGCCTTTCCCTTTTGTGTCCACCCTTTCACGTGCATAGGAATTGTTATACAATGGGCACGTCTATCATTACTGGATTAGCTGGCAATCAAAAGCTCTTCTAACAATTATAGGAAGTTCTGCAGCTAACAATATTGTCATTTGAAGCAGTTATCATTAGCTTTTGAATTGAATGGCACACAAATGCATGAGGATAGTTTATACTTTACTGAACATTGTAATTTGAGTCTCAAAAGCATGACAATACGTTGTTGGCGTTTTCAGTATTAACGCTTCAACGTGAAGGGTTTAGGAACTTCTTGGGATAGCTTTTGTGTTTTGAAACAGTTCAGTTTCATTTAAACGGGGCAAAATTGATAAGCAGATTTTGCAAAATTCTTTGAAGATGAAAAGAGGTATGGGAATGCTAAGCATTATTATTATTATTGTTAAACCCCCACAAAAAATGTAGGAAGACCATAAATCCTCAAATTAGCTGATGTGAAAATTTCAGACATAGGCACTTTTATTGTGCCGTGTCATGAAGGGAATACAATTCAGTGAAGACAGCTTAATACACATATCCACGTTGTGAAAGCAAAGCACAGCGGTCAAACGCTGTTCCAGATACTGGATTTTCAATAGCAAGAGGATTGCTGATGAGAGCTGAAGTACAGAGCAAATTCCAGGTCCTCAGCTGTGCTGCACACTGTGCTTACATAACCATTTTAATCTTTTCCCACAATGTATGTATACATAATGCAGTATATGCTGATTCTTTAGGCCGTATCGTTCCTGTACGTGCACAAGGAGGGGAGGTCAGCATAAAAAATAACGTTGCATTAAGTTCGGGTTCTTATATCAAAATATATTCAGAGTTAAAAACTATTATAATTGCAAAAGGGATAGTGCTGACTACTGTTTAAATCCACTGTGCCCCAGAGAAGGCAAAACCAAAGCTGTATTTTAAACAGTATTAAAACCTATGTGAAGTATAATAATTCAAAAATATACCAGTAATACCAATATTCAAAAGTACATTAAGTATAAAAAAGTTTTATGTTAAGTATGATACTCCTATTCAAAAATATACCAGTAATACCAATATTCAAAAATACATTAAGTATAAAAAAGTTTTATGTTAAATACAATACTCCTATTCAAAAATATACCAACAATACCAATATTCAAAAACATGTTAAGTGTAATACCTAGACTTTTGTCACATGAAAGTGATAGGATTTGCACAGTAGTTTAAACTTAAAGCACAGAAAATTAATTAAGAGGAAAAAAAATCAGAACATTTTGGGTGTCAGTGTGGTCAGGTATAAGTTCCAGTTAAGGGTTATCCTTCATTAAGTGTTACTTATGGCAAAGGGTTACTGGGTACTTCGGTTATAATTAACAGAAAGATTTATAATACTTTTAGACTCAGATTTTTAATACTACGTGTGTGTATTAGCACATTGTATAGACAGTTGTAGAAAGTGTTCTCAAAACTTTCCTGGTGGATATGCACATAATAACTCACATAACACTTCAACAATCAGTTGTCTCCCACTTGAACAGGAATAATTGAACCACACATGGGAAAATCTTAACATCCTTGCTGTGTCCAAACATATTAAATAACCAGTAAGCAGATACATGAGAAAAGTTGGTTAATGTGAAACAGGGGATGCTGACGTCTGCAGCTGTGGAGAGCGATGTGATATTCATGGTCAAAAGTTAGATAAGTTCACTGGCATCTCTCTTAGCAGTCAGTGTAACACTGAGGCCAATACCACCAGTTACCACCAAGTAATTTTAAGTACTTGAGATAAAAATAGTTTCTTCCCATTGGATTACTCTATGCCACATTATAGCTATACTGTCAGATTTGGTTATCTAAAAGGCAGGTTATTTTCTTTGCTCAAATTGGTGTCAACCAGTTTTCCAGTAGATGATACATTGTCCATTGAAACTAAATTTAAATCTACCACTGTCTAGGAAATTTCCAATTTCCTTTGCTTCTCCAGTTCGGAGGGCAAATATCAATAGACAAATGCATTTCTCCATAGGGTAATTGATACAGGACCTCTAATTGGCCTGTAGAATGAGAACTCAACAGCCACGGGTCATTTTGAAGCCTGTTTTTCTTTCTACATAGATACCTTCCAGATGATTACGATTGAGGCTGAATCATAGCTTCTTGAGTATAGGACAATCTAAAATACACATTTTTATTTTAAAAATAGGCATATGGAAACACAGTTTAAATTTGAAATGGGTTTTGGATTTAAGCCTGAGTTGTCCTTCACTGTAAATGAAACAAAAACTAAAATACAATTCCAGTGTGATGTTGCTGAACTTTTGGAGGAACATGCTGTCAGCTGAACATTGTTATGGTTTTGATTTCCTTTTTTTTCCTTATTAAAATAAAAAGCAACCAGGGGATAAAAAAATTTTGTATTTGCAAAATCGCAAAATTACAAATTTCTGTTGGTTTAAGTTAAACTTTCTCAAATTTCTTCTGTTTGCCTTTTCTTTTTTTTTTGGTAGCGTCGTATTTCTTTCCGTTGTGACTGCATATGAGTGAGAATTGTGGTGCACAAGTCACTGGTAGTAGACATATAAAGAAGAATTATGCTAAGGTATCACTTGGGGCATGTAAATGAATCACTGAACCATCAAGATAAATGAGACTGGCTGTTGAAGAGAGTTCAGCCATCAGCTTTATCCCAAATCACTATCTTTGATCAATGCCTGTAGCATTTGGGGGGGAAATGGGTCTCCCTATCCATGCATCCCCTTCTTTTTTTATGGTGATCTATGTTAGAAAGGACAATTTGCTTGAGATTCAGTCTGATGAAGACAAATGTAGATGCTCACATACCAGCTCAGGGCTGGATTCATATTCCTAAAAACAGATGTTTTGTGTCATTTGAGTTATCACAGTCTCCGGGATGGCAGCACAGAGGACTGGCAGATGTGACAAGGACCTACTGCAGTCCTTCTTGCCTACCAGCTGGAGGTCCAGCAGGACTACCTGGGCATGTCAGGTGGCCATTAGTTGCTTATGTTTGAGCAGCTGAATCAAGGCTGGGTATCCAGGCTCCCAAGGAAGACCTATACAACACCATTAGAAGTGTCTGTAGAGCAACTCCTTTCATGCTCAGACACACCATCTAGCATGGCAGCTGCTGGCTTACGGCTCCCTGGGCTGTAAAGGGAGCCTGCACATGAACATGGTGTGACCTCACCTACTGCAGGCACCTAAATTCTGCTGTCCTTACCTACAGCCTGAATTCCACCCTTTGTGTATTCCCTTTCAATTTGCAAAACTAATCTTGAATGGAGCTAAGTTTAAAATTTCCCTTAATTTTCCAAAAATGTCAGTTAACTAACTTAAAGGCTTTGCCATTTTCAAAAGAGATGAAGCTTACTTTGAAAAGAGTCTGAGGCATTGAGTAGGCTACTCTTGTTAAAAGTTGGTCAACAGGTTGCCTTTGGAAATGGCACGGAAGAGGGATGCTCGAGAGCTGTAGTCTGAATGGATGGATGCTGTCACACTGTGTAGCTGTGGCTATATTAGATGAAAAAGGAGCACATTTTACTAATGGAAGGGAGGAGACAGCTGAATGCTTCATTTTGCAGTGATGACAGAGCATTAAATTGGTCTGGGGAGACAATGTTGGGGCAGGGGTTCAGTTTGCTGTGCATATGTATGTGATACATCACGTTTTCTAAAGTGCCAAAGAAACTTTGAAGCTCAGATCAAATTCTACTAATAACTTTGTGTGCTTTTGCAAGTCCAACCTGTGCTCAATTTGTGTTTGTCAGGTTCCTAAACGTCATCTGTTTTTATCTGTCCTACAGCTAAACCAGTGCACCTAGGTAAAAAACCCTAGTACAGCATCACCTTTCATTTGTAACTTCAGCATAAGGCACGTGTTGTTATTTTCTGAGAGGCACCTGCCTACTTTTGAGAGATGCCAAATTCATTTTATTTACATTTTAAAAAAAACATGCCCATTTGAAGCTATTTTTACAAGAATCTGCTGTTTACTACATGCATGCACACATAAATATGTATGTGTGTGTCCTATCCTTAGAAAGTTTTTAAATTCTGAAAGAAGTATGATTTTTGTAGTATTGGGCCAAGAAAGTACATTAAAATTCCTCTCTAAATGCAGGCATTAGAACCATTAAATCCATTATGTTTTGGTAGAGTTCAATACAATATGAATGGTGTCAGGCCATTGTCAGACAGGTCAGGTAATCCTAAGATGCCTAAAATAACTGGTAAACACTCTTAACCAATGGCTATTGCTAGTCATTATTTAACTTAACAAGGAAACAAAAGACAGTGGATAATTAGACTTCTTCCTTAAAGACCAGCGTTGATTGTAGCATTGCTTCGATCTGGGCTTCAATATCCAAAGTAAACCTAAGACTCCATGACAGACTGAAACTGGAAACACCTCACTGGTTTTCATTAAGATGGGCTACCTAAAGTGTCTGCTAACTGCTGCTTTGAGATGGTTGCAGGAGAAAAAAATGAGCCTCAACCTTTTAATTTTTCAGAATCCAAGCGAAAACTCGGGAATTTCGAGAGAGACAAGCTCGTGAACGTGACTATGCAGAGATACATGATTTTAACCGGACGTTTGGCTGTGATGTGGACCCAATGTACACTGGGATTGCTTCCTATGATTCTGCTTCAAGTAGTGGCACGATAACTCTGAACACCCGCCCACAGAGCCCAAGGGAAGGGCAGACCGTGGAAGCCTTGTACGCCCAAGTGAAGAAACCACGGAACTCAAAGTCTTCACCTGTAGACAGGTAGGCACCAGCCATCAATCAATACGCTCTTTCAAAATCCATCCTCGTAATGCTTTTGTCATGGGAGATGACTGTACATCAATTGGAAAGTCAGGACTGCATTTTTATTAATGGCTTTTTAAAAGCCTTTATGTAGAAAAGTATTGAGCTCGCAAATCAACCTGTAACAGAAAGGGGATGTGAAAGTTACTTTATTCAGAGCAATTGATTTTCTTCTCATTCTTCAGATGGTTTGGAACTTTGGAGTCACCATTTGGTGTCATTCAAATGATACTAAGACTTGTAACATCGTCTGGTTTATTTATCAGAGCTCTGATATTCTTGTGGAATGCAACATTTCCAACCCAGTCACAGCAGTCACAAAATCTCTGGACGGTTCTTAAAGCAAAAGTGGATTAAAGCTCACCTGGATTCTGGTCCTACTGTAGTCCTGAACTTTTTGATTGTATATAGACCAAGTGAGTAAACTCCAAGCTTGACTGAAGAGTTAGTTTCTCTTCTCAGGCTGCAGCTTATGATTTATACTCGTCCTGTGGTTGCATTATCTGAACGGTGTCGTGCTTGGTTTTGTGCTGAAATTGGGCAAAGTTCCGGTTTCTGTTGATGGAGTTTTGAGCTCATTTGAAAACCTGAAGCTAAAACAGGCATGTAAACTAACATGAAATAGAAATAACCAAAGGCAAAATTGACAGCATTTTTTGTACTTTAACAATGAAAATACATCTGTTTTCTTGGCTTACATCTATGATCTTGTAGTTCTGCATTTTCTCAGCTTTACAAAAACCAACACTAAAATCCTAGTGCAGGAGGTATTGTTAACTCATTCAGAGGTTATTAATTTAGCTCATAGTAAAAAACACTCATTGGTTTGTTTTCTACCCTATTCTTTCCAGAAGAAAAATACTGGACTTTCAGTTCAATCAGTAAAGCAGTGTCTTTGGTTGCAGAGTTTGACACCTGCATAGCTCTACGTGAGAGCTGGTGGTCGTCTTGCACGTACTGTTCTAGCTGGTCATGGAGTTGTTTGTATTTGCTTTTAAGGAAAGAAGCTGTTGTGCAGAGTTCAGATAATTGTCTAAAACTCTTCTTAATTGAGGACAGAGATTGATGTACTTAACTCTCCACTAGATCTATTTTTAAGACTATTTTTACATAATACTGGTGAAAAATATATCCTTTAACGTGGCAAATAAGAAAATCTCAGATGCATTGTCAAATGCATAAATTTTAGTAAAATTCAGTAGTGTAACTGCTTTTTTATTTTCTCAAGTGCACTGTTCTCTTGTGTAAATGATCAACTTTTCACATTAAATAACCATAATTTATATGTTGTGGATATGTACAGTATTTCAGTGAAGGAAGCAAAATAATTTTAAAAGACAGCATCATCTGTGCCCTTGAAGTTTTATATTCCTTAGCTTTATATTGGCTTGCACTGGTATGCCCAGGTGCCTGACATTTCAGTGCTGCACTTTTGTGCCTT
This sequence comes from Megaceryle maxima, assembly GCA_024605025.1. Taxonomy (NCBI): domain Eukaryota; kingdom Metazoa; phylum Chordata; class Aves; order Coraciiformes; family Cerylidae; genus Megaceryle; species Megaceryle maxima. Next base: position 197,757 of record JANHGN010026535.1, read on the forward strand.
TGGAAATCAAGATAGATTGGTTGGATATGGCTGCCACGTGGTGACTCTCACGGCTGTTTTTGTTAGACCAAAGGCAGTGTTTCATGCCGGAATTGAATGGCATCAATGTCACATCAACAACAAAAAAAAGTTCTTTGATGCAAACCTGGCACGGCAAAATATGAGACCTGCGTGACCTAGCTAACTGTGTGATTGCTGATAAAAGAGCTGGGAGAGAGTGAGTAAAACTGAAGATAAGGGAGTACCAGGGGAAAGTGATGTTAATCATATGGGTAGGACTGAAGAACAGTGTGGTACTTTTGCGGATTCAGGCAGCTTCTGGAACACAGAGGGTCCCATCTCTCACAGCTGGATCGAAAAGGAAAGACCCGGTGCACACAATGGGCTTGAACAGAGGGAGAAAATGCAAGTTGGGAACTAGAACAGGGGCAAGAAAAGCCAACCCCAGTCCTATGGTAAAAGAGGGGATGAATTTAGCAAGAAACACCTGGAAAGAAATAGGCAATTTGGATGGAAAAATATTATTGTTTGCTATAAATGTGCTTTGAAGTACTTGTTTGAAGCATGATGGTGTCTAGTGTACAGGGTTTTCTTCCCCATTTCCTCACCCCACACAGCCAAATTGCAGAGCTAGTGAATCCCACCTGGCTCTGGGAGACCTTCTGGGGAATGTTGCAGTGACTTACACAATCTCGGGCTCAAATTTAACTCTCCCAGAAGCTGGGTCCATACCTCAGGAACCACCTCTGAGAGTGTTTCCTGCTTTGGGCGCAGAGAAAATGGACCAGCTCTGAGGGAGCAGCTTTCAGTCCTCCTCGAGGTGTGGGAAGCACACCTGGGAGCTTGACCCTGGGCAGTGTTCAGCGGGAAAGCCTAGATCATGGCTGAGCTGTCTTCCCAAGGCTGCTGTTACTTACAGGCTTTATCTTAGATGGATTAAGAGGATATCATCTGAGCATCATTTTAAGAAATAATTGTGGCCATGTGGACCTCAGGTGCTTGTTAACTGTGTTGTCTCGCCGTCTGTAGGACACTTGGAACCTCACCCCATGTGCATTGCAACATGTTTCTTGCTGTCCCTTTCCAGCAGCTAGACCTTTGCTCTTTCCCACCCCAAGCATCCAAGTGCCTCTTCATGAGACTCTCATGAGCTCTCTTCTCTTTAATCTGGTTTATCCTGAAAACGCTAGAAGAAATTTGGGGAGAAATAGTTGGTTGCAGTTCTTCATCCTTAACGTTTTGTTTAGGGCAGCGTTCACTTGCACTGAACATTACTTTCAGTGTGTTTTACCCCTTTGCCCTGCCATCCTTTCCTTTCCTCTGCATGTTTCAGAGGTTACCTAAATAGAAACAGTCGCTTCCCGCCTTTGTGGATGGGAAGGGAAATCACTCCCAGCATGTTACCCTTGCTCTGAACTGCCAGGAGCTGGTAACAGCCAGGCTGTCTCAAGTCTTTAGCACATTCATATTAAAAGCAGCGTTGTTTATATGGGAAATGTTATTTCTATTACAGTTTGGTGCTTAGTGCCAAACAAAATTTGACATTTCAGTATGTCCAAAAGGTTATTTAACAGTCTCTTAAAAAAAAACCTCTAACAAAATGTCCCGTAATAGTTTGCATACCATTGCTGAACACTTATGACAAATTGTTCCTTAACTTGCAATCGAATTACCGAGCCTGTGTGTGAGGGCTTGTCAGGGTTTGTTTTTCTTTAATAATCCTTCAACTTCCCTCTTATTTTTATCAACACATGCCACTAACTGATTTCAGTTTAACCGTCTCATGGTATACGAATGACAACCAAGTGGACAGCAAGTATGTAAACTGCTCATTGGAATAATGGACATTTTTATTTTATTTTTTGCAAGTTTAAGGATATTATGAGGACAACTAATAGAGTGCTTCAACAAATGATAGTACTGTTGTCAGGCAGAGGTCCCCAAAGTTATTCTATAGCCTAACTTGAAACAAAACTTGAAACAGAAACCAGGCCTGTTTCTTCATTCTTCTTCATGGATCTATTTTGGATTTGCATGTATCCCAAGCACTGCAGTTGTAGGCAGATAGTACAAAACAGTAAGAAGAACGTGGTTATTCCTTAAGTAGTTTGTCTGTCCATTTCTCTGAGTTGGAAAGTGGATTGTATAATGCCAAAATACAGCAGAGGTGAAAGAGGTGTTTGTTTAGTCATTGGAGAATCCACACACATTGCTTTACCTATCTTACTGACAATGTCTATTAAAAAGGCCAGCCCTATAAGTAGTAAATTTTGCTCAGAAATACTTTTACAGGGACTTGAAGCTGTTCTAGAATCGCTGCAATGTAGATTTATATTGTGTCAAAGTTAAATCATTGATGGGTGTTGGTGGGGTTAGGAGGGTGGGGGTTGTTTGTTGATTTAGTTTGGTTTTTCAGTGATAATCTGTTAAATATGTAGTCGAAATATGGGAGGTTCATTAATTTGGGCTGCTTAGATAATCTATGGATATGAGTAGCTCCTGTGAATCTTGAAGCACTCGATTTCCAGTTACACTAGTCACATCAAATCTCTCCAGTAGCACTAGAAAAGTTTGTTTTCTGTTCTTGATCCTGCAGAATTAAAGCAAATTCTCCTTAACAGAGGAAGAGTTTATTGCTCAGAAGAACTGAAGCTCTAGCTATAACTAAATTAAATCTGCTTGGAGCAATTGGTGATCAGTATAGCTGCATAGATATCAGCTGCCCTCACAATGTTTGCTCCATCCTGTGTATTGATAGTTTACAGAGACAGGCTGCTAAGAAGTTTTTCAGTTCTTGTGTTAGGCATTAATGGAGCAAAATTGAGGTGGAATGGATAATCTATGTTTATTTTACAGTTCAGGAAAGAAGTGTTTCAAGAGCAGTGTTCTGGTTTATAAAGCTTTTAACTTAGCTGCAAAATATCTCTGGTATGTTTTACATCATACAGAAGAGAAGCTGCACGACTGATCAATAGTGTTTTTCATGTAGATGACAACGATGCTATATACAATGGGGTTTTATAGGGATCACCTGACATCCATAGCTGAGCAATATGTAGAAAGACAACTACTAATGGACATTTACTGGCTGTCACTCGGTAATCATTTCCCTCCAAGAGTGCATTGTCCTGAAATATAATTGAAATAAAATAGGCACTGTGCTGCTGTAAACCTAAATAGCTTGAAAATAGTAGGCTAGACTCCTCCAGCTTACTGAGGACATTTTAATGGAAACATAAATACCATAATCATATGCTTTTTGCATGCATTTTGCCATTAAAAAGAAAAAATGGTCATTTTAGAAGGGAGACCTTTATGAACTGGTTTCTTTTCCATCAGAAGACGAATCAAGTTATGTCAAAGGAATATTCGGAACTGAAAATAACCCCACTTGCTTTAACTGTCGTCTGTTTAGTGTGAAGAGGCAAGATGCTGTTTTTAAGGTCAGGTCACATACTTTGTTTGCTGCTTTTCTAAAAAGAAAGGGAGAACGTTTTATTAAGATGTTAACTTTTATTCACTCAGTAGTATCTTTGTGCTTAAATTGGCGTGAGAGTAATGAATTCTGAAAATTGGAGAGAAGCACTCTAATATAATATAGGAATATGTAAAAAGTGAAATAAGCAGCCCCCATCTTTCTAGTGTGTGTAAAATAACTCTTAGCAATAGCAGAACAGGACGTGAAAGCTATGAAACACTATATTGCTATGCCTGGATAAATATTTGTTAAAAAAACAAGGTGCTTGTGCAGCTATATTAAACTTCTTTATTAGTGGTGTCAGTCATAGCAGTGTTCTTAGGTCTGTGGGATCATTTAGGAGGAGGAATCTGAGCTTACTGCCAGGCCCACCAGAGATGGAGATAGAATTTATTGCCCAGGGTGATGCATCCTGCAAATGCTAGGATATTTAGAAACATAGAATTGTCAGGGTTGGAAGGGACCTTAAAGATCATCTCATTCCAACCCCCCTGCCATGGGCAGGGACACCTCC
>JANHGN010026535.1:217897-238208 GCA_024605025.1 Megaceryle maxima
AGAATAAAAAAAAAACACCCCTTAAAAAAAAAAAAAACCACCCAAAAACACAATCACAAAACAGAAATCCCCAAACTCCCAAAATAAATAAGTCCATAGTTTTGTGAACTTAATTCCGTACAGTTTACTGGCTTCTTGAATCCACTTGCAGGCACTTTGCAAAGCAAATAGGAATCATCCAATAAGATGTAAAAATACACTGAGCGAGTCACCTGAGCTTTGCTTATAGAAAATGAAAATCTAATTAATATGTTCAAAGGGATCTACAGTATAACTTACCTTATCCTAAACCAAATGTCTAAGGTCAACTAAACATGTCCTAAGTCTTCTTTAAGTTAATTGACTAAGATGAATAACACAGCTAGAGATGTCTTGATTAGGCGAATCCCACTCTGCCTCCAAATGCTTATGAAGTTGCCATTTAAATCTGTTACAATCTGCCCTTTAGTGACAGTAACGTAGAACAGTGTCCTAAAGCTTCGTGTAGTTATCATGCAAGTACCCTGATTTGGATTATTTCAGGGGGTGCTGGATTGCAAGTTTTACCTTTCCACCACTAATGAAGACAGATCATAGAAGATGACGATGGGGTGGGCTCTGAGGACTACCACTTACAGCAGCCACAGTCAAAGTTACCATCACTCGCAAACTACTTTTTAGCATCTCACCTACTGCTTAGTGTAGCACAGTTTGGGGTCTGTGGTTGGGAATGGGAGTTATACAACTTGTATACTAAATTTTTCTGGACAAATATTGTTTGCCACAGTTTTCTGACTGCTCTGTATTAAGCTTCTCTAGCTTCATTTTCAGCTGTTGCCAACCCTTAACTACGTACTATCCTACATCAGAGAAATGTTCCCCAGTCAAACATATGAAAAGCAGGGCATTCAAAAATATAAACCACATTTTAATCTTGGGGCTTTTTTTCCCTATATTGGCTGTCAGAATGTTGAGTGGAGGCTGTGTTGGGAACCCAGTGCTGTACATAGCCCTGCATGCACAATGGAGCTTTGAGCTGGGTGTGTTGCTGTTCCTGCTTCCAGATTGCACTGAAAGATCAGACCTTATGTCACGCACATATTTTGTAGAAGAGCATAAGTGGTTTGTGCTGTTTTAGATTAAATTACATTCCATCAGTGCTCTAGATTTTATTATCACCAAAAGAAACATTCAATTCATCTGCCATTTAATCTCCCCTCTTCCTCCTCTCCAATTCAAAACTGGGAACAAATGTTGAATGAAATTATTTTAAACCCACCCATTTGAGACATACTAAACTTAATCTGTCTTGTCCTAGGATATTTGAAGCTGTCTGCTTTGTCAATTATCAACACTCTGGCTTCTGCAGGACTTTATTCAGCACTCTTCTGTTTCATTATAGAAAAGTAAATTAAAATTGTGGGTTTAGCATATATTTTCTCTCTTTTTATGCAGGCTTTCTGAGAAATGTGTTATGTTTTCAAGCATTCAGATTTTTAATCTTCAACCTAAAAATTTGTCTTTAGAACGCAGTGGCAAGACACACTTGCTTATGAAACCCCACAATGTCTCTTCGGTTTGCCAGCCTATACCCTAATTACTTTCATTTGATATCTATCTATTAGATTTCTCATATATATGTTTACTGTTTAGGAATCATTTTAGCATTCATTTTGGTTTTTAAATAATACATCTAGCAGAAGGCAATTTTATTTTTCTTCTTCTTTCATGAGCTTTGCGCATCCACCCACTTCCTTTTTGCCATGATGAATTTCCTTTGTAGTTGATTATAGTGATTTTCTGGTTTGACATCCCTCAGGCTCTGCCTACTAAATCAATATCTTGCAGTGAATGTTGTTGTTGTGATGAGCTCCCCCCTCAACCCCCATTTAAAGAATACTTTAGAATAAACCCAAGTGAAGATTTTTTATGATGTGTCAATTTACTTGTTCTCTCTACGCCTGTTTCTCGGTCAAATCTAAATCAATTGTTGTCTAAAGGTTTCTCATTTTCTACTCTTACAAATTGCCATGGTCCAGTTTTTTGTTTCCCAGGCTGGCATTTATCTTTGTCATGTAGCTGTCCACATTTTGAAGTATACAAATGCCATAGACCTCTGATGTTCCTTTGTTAAATGTATATGAGGTGTTGACCAGATTATGGAAATCATCAATTCCCTCTTAAGACACAAAATGCATCCCAAGTTCTGTGGAAGAGGAGGAAAAAAAACGAAATTAATCTTTGTTTGCTTACTCATCTGAGAAGCAACAATCTGTTGCCAAAGCCCGTAATCTAGAGCTTTGATTAGGAATCAGCAAAGACAGTTGCTGAAAAACATCGTGAGAAAGGGGTTGGACTTGATGATCTCCAGAGGTTCCTTCCAGCCCCTACCATTCTATGATTCTATGATTGTATCCAGTTAGAGAAGAGTTCTGTTGACCAGAAAATCAAAGGGACATTGCCAAGGGAATGTGAACGTGCATTTCTTTTTACGTGTAGATGACTATGGATGTAGATATTCTAGCTTGAATTGGTGGTTGTTACTGTTCTTACAGTGTCACTGACTCCCCTGAGACTTCCTTATGACCTGAGGGAGCTTTTTCTTTAAATTAATATTTAATTATTTCTATGGCATCCATATGTGTAGGATTTTAGTATATCGAATTTTGTAAAATGCACCCATGAATACATTTGCCTTCAGCTGAGTGGTCAACAGTTTGCTAGTATAAAGTCTTCCCAACAGAAGGAAAAGGGAATTCTGTACTGTTCTAGAAGTGCATAATTGGATGCTACACTTCTGAGTGGTTTTGTCCTCACCATTCCATTTATCTGGTGGCTTCTCTTTCTCGATACAAACTTTGAACCATAAAATGTTGATTCAGAATCTGTGAAACTTTGCTGGAAAAAACTTATTATTCTATGAAACATCTTGACTGCAGCAATTGTGGAGGTTTCCTTGGTTTTGCAGCTTTTCCAACTCACCGAAGGATTTTGTAAACAGAAACATCAGTGTTGTTGAGAAACCTGAGGATGTCACCACTGATGTTAATATCTCTGTACAGAACCAGTTCCCATTCCCAGAGCTCTAAGGCTCCGCTTCTGTAAATAACTGAGCGAATGTGGTGTTTGACAGCCACCAAAAAAAGAAGAATGTTTTCTTGTCCTGCCATCTTCCTCCATTTCTGAGGGTCTGACCTTCTCCCATTGCTAGCTCGGGAATCACAGGGACATTTGCTGGGCCACCTTCTTTATTTGCTGAGCCAGTGGCATGACTAGTCTCATGAAAAGCCTGGTGATTACCAGAGCTGGAGTTAGGTGAAAATGGTGTTAGGTTATGAGCATGGAGGTGGGAGAGGGAATAAATGGACATGTAAGGGGCATGAAGTAGCAGCCTAGTATGAATTCATCTCAAGTTGTTCCTTTCCACCTTAACTTAGAGTGATATGTAGAGCTTCAAAGTTGGGAGTCACACCTGGCTTCTTTCTGTCATGTTTCCATATTTGTATGTATTGTGTTATTGTTAATAGCTGGCCATTAAGTAAAATACAGGGTAATGCTGTTTCAAATCCTGTAAATTTCTCTTATTTTAAGACATTTATAGGTTTTTGATAGGATTTTCATTCTCTGTCATTACTGCAATTGACAAAATAGCCATTCTGTAAGGCTTTCTTCAGCATTTCAATTTAAGAAGTCTGTACTAAGGGCAAGATTTTCCAATTTAGATACTTAAATTTGCTCTGACATCCTTTTTCTGTCATCCAGGAAGACTTATTTTCACTGACATAATATCCATGATTTTGAAACATGTATTTGGGGTTTTCTGCACTGAATTAACCCATTTTGATTTTCGTTCCTAAGAGGAGCATTGGAAAATGTTGACCATATGTTACTCAGTTATGTCTAGACCAAGATTAATAGACATGGACATGTGTTTATCCTAGGAAGCAACATCAGGTGGTTTTAGCATTGGTGAAAGTGGATGTCCTAAAAAGAGAAAATGAAGGTGGCATGAGAAGAAATACCGTAGTAACTATAATCACAAATCTTCTTCCCATATTGCAAGTACCTAATAAGACTGTCACAGCAGTAAAGTGAAAATATGAGGATCAGAATTGACTGAGTGGCTTCTCCTTGGATTTGGCAGTGTCCACGGTGGAGATGCACAAAACCAACACTACTTGTTTGTAGTTGACATTTATTTCTTCCTCTATTGTAATTGCTCAATGTCTGTTTGAAGCGACATTGTTTAGAGCAGAACAGCAGTAGCTTGAATTCCACTTTTAACTTGCAAGCAGTGGGATTAAGTTATGTGGCAAGAATTCAGTGGTCAGAGTCTCAACATTTACAATCGTTTATTTTACAGGATTAGACAGATTTCTTTTTCAACTCCAGTGGTTGAAACAATTAAGCACATTCCTTGCATTAGCAGAGAAAACACTGACTATAAATAGTGTTTAAGTAACTCTAAGTCTCTTTCATGGTATCCTTTAGTTTTGTAGTTGGGAGGTTGTGATTCGCTTCATAAAGAAACCATTTATTCAAAAATCATAATAATTTCTCATAAAATTGTATTTTTATTCCCGTTAATTTGTGTTGTACCTTGCAATGTCATTGGCAAGAGCAAACATAGTTTATATTTCTTGTGTGGTAGTGAACAGAACAGTATATGGGATGCTAAACAGAACAGTATATGGGATGCTGAACAGAACAGTATATAGGATGCTTCAGCACAGCCATGAGTGCAATGCCAATATAATATACTTCGAAGGTGAGACACAGTCTGTCAGCTACAACTGTGATTCAGGGGGTCTCCCACTCCAGATAATAAGTTTGTCAACAAATATCAAGAGCTTTTGGAGAGGAAAAGAAGATGAGAAATGGAGCAGTATGGGTACCACATTGGGTCCCCACATCCTGCTACTCAGTGAGAGCTGAATTAGCCTTTTTTGGAATGCCTTTGCCTAGAACAGAATAGAACAGAATGGCCTAGGATGGAAGGGACCTTAGAGATCATCTAATCCAACCTCCCTGTCACGGGCAGGGACACCTCTCAACTAGACCAGGGTTGGACAAGGCTCTGTCCAACCTGGCCTTGAACCCCTCCAGGGAGGGGGCAGCCACAGCATCTCTGGGCAATTTATTCCAATGTCTTGCCACCCTCCTGTTGAAGAATTTCTTCCTAAAATCTAATCTAAATCTATTCTCCTTCAACTTAAACCCATTTCCTCTTGTCCTATCAGTCAATGACCATTAGACATTACTACTATTTGATCTTTGATTGAACATGCATCTTGGAGAAGCACAATGTAGATCAAGCTGGGTGTAACTGTGTAGCAAATCACTAATCTTGACCTCTCACTGCCTATAGTTACAGCACAGGTGCTGCCAGTGGATGAGACAGACAGAAGCAAGAGTAGAGCCTGAATAAGAGAGATGGAAAAATATCAAAGAGCTAAAATTTGTAGTAAAGTTCACTTAAGAGAAGATTGTAATAGCATATTTTGTACTGAAGTATGTGCATATATAAATAGGAATTATACGTATTTTGTAATTATGGGGTGTGATTATGTGTTGCATTTTGTTCCTTACAAGGACATATGAGGCTTTAGATAATTATATAGCAATGATACAAAATATGATGTTAAAATGAGTGCTTTGAGACTTGTACTTTTTGTTTAAAAAAGACCTTAAACAGTATGGCCTTCAGGTGTGCACAGTGTTTACTGACTTGTTAGGCATTAAGATGTTATTGTGCCCCTTCCCGAATCTGCTCATTTTTAAAACCTTAACCCTTTAAAAGATTCTGTTCAGTTCATTACTGTAGCAAGCTGTGGCACTTCAGCAAAGCAAAGATAACATTCTCATATGTACAACAGATCATCAAAAAATGCTTTCATTCATCCTTATTTCTGACCATCTGTTTAAAAAAAAAAGTCACAGGAAGCCAGTCTATAATCCGTGCTTAAGAGTTTAAAATCACAAGCATTTTTTTGTGACACGTATGTGTAGAGTGCTGTGATAGTTTGTATTAGCTCTAAAGGTTGGCTGATTTGACCTTGACATCTGTAAGATATACCCAATCCTACAAAAAAAAGGTAAAATATGTGTATATGCTTTCAATTCCCTTCAAACTACCTTCCCCTTGTGTACTGTGTATTTTAACTGCTGTTTTTTTCTAACCATTCACATTTCTTTTCCTATGTGATAAAACTGTTACATATAATGTCTAGGCATTTGGGTTTTTTTCTATTTTTGAATCATTTTGGTCTGAGAAGTAGTATTTTTGCACTAATTCCTCAATGCCTTCAGCAGGTGGTCTTCAAAGCTAGAGTGATGCTTTCACTGATAGCTTCTAGATGGAAGTTGAGCAGATCTCATGCAAAAATTTCTCATGAAATCATGAAGCGTGAAACTAGGAGGAGAGAAATTGTTGCACAAAACTAGGCTGCAACACCTATATAAAAAAAATGTGAGAGGCTTGTATTAGTTTCTGTGAGAGTTGAATATCTCTGCAGGATTGTTCTCTATAGCATCATCACCAGGGTGACTTTATCCAACCCAACATTAAATGCCTCAAATAATGGAATATCCACTCTCATCCTAGGAAGACTTTTTTTTCAGTACTGAAATCCAGGTGAACCACCTGATTATTTTTTTTTTCTGAAGGTGTCCCTATCTGGCTTATTTTATAAATCAGCACAAATACCTGCAAACTGCCCCAAGCACAGTGCAGTTATTTGGGGGTTCAGTAATTAGATCTGTACATTCTGTTCAGTTTAGCATTTTGCTATTTAGGGAGCATTGTTTTCAACTTAGTTTATAGAGACAGAGGGAGAGGGAAGGATGTCCATAAATACTCTAGGCATATTCCAGTCAGTCTGAGGAGGGTGTCTTGACCCTGGAGAATCTTTATGTTTTAACTGTTCCTTTTAGCCACTTCTATTTCAAGAATACTTGGTTTCTCTGATTTAGGAGCTTGTGTAAATCCTACTGATAGACTGCAGTGACCCAGAAATCATCAGGTAGTTATTGGCTTCTTTATATACAATCACAGATAAAATAAAAACATTAAATCTTATGACAAATCTAAGAAATTTCAAGAAGCAAATGTGTTAAAAGAAAGAAACTGATTCAACTGTGCTGTGATTTATATATCACTAGTGGGAGGCGACATGTTTAATAGCTTGTAGAAGCATAAGGCTCTTATTGTCAGTGGTAGTATTTGACGTGTTTTTTCCCTTTCTAACTTTACAGTCCATAGCTATAGCAACAAATAAATATAGCAGTCACATTTACAACACAGTTATTGTGTTTTGCATTTGCTATAAAAGGTGTATTTAAAAATAATTCTCAGAAGATAGATTATAGCAGGTTTTTTTATTAGGGTTAGCTTCCTAATAGGTTCTTTGAGTGAGAATGTGCAGCATTAGCTGTTTCCACTAAGTTTTCTACACCTGGTGTTAATGCTATGAATTGCATTAGGAATTAGATTTTCAACGTCTGCGTGTGATCGCATTTCAAAATACTCTGTTCTTTTTATATATCGGTTATCTCAGGAATTCCATGGTTGACTACAGTTTGCCACAGCTATAAAGTTGGAACTCCTATTTATTGGTCAAGTACTATTTTTGTTTGAACAAAACACCTATTGTTTTGCTTTGCTTATCAACAAGCCCTACTGTTTTCAGCTAAGGTTACATTTAATAATTAGGTTTTCAAGGGCCAAGAAGTCAACTATATCTTTAATGAGTTCAGTGACATCACTAGGGCTGCTTATACTCCTTGGCAATAGTCTGCTTTGTGTGTGTAGATCACATTAGCTTTAAGAGGGGTAGTGCAGATGCCAAGGTCAGGGCATTGGTAAGTAAGAGATCTTTGAGTAAAATAAAGACCTAAAGCTCAAACCATCCAAGACAAGGGAACAATGAGCTGCTGTTTAGCAATATGGTAGCAGCTCTACTAAAAAGTTATTTTGTTCCACGTTTAAGTGTTTCCGATGTATCCTCTCCCTGTGAAAGTTGGGTGTGAGGCAAGGAGGATCCCAAAGTTCTGGGCTAGGAGTGGTAAAAAGAAAGAAAATATGCTGATGCCATGGTAGTACTGTCCTTACTGCCATATTTTATGCTCGAGCGCTCTAAACATGATGGCACCTTTAATCTATAAAGGGACTCTCATAATTTGCAAGAGGAGAATTGGGGGTAGAATTTTTTTTTAATACCTGGTTGAGAACTTTTTGTAGTCTGTCTGTGGTTTGGCATTGATATGCAGAAGTATAATAAAAAAAGGCTATTGCTTTATCTCTGTTCAAAAAGTGAAGCTGGTAATTCCTCACCCATTCTTACTTCAAAATATTCCTTTATATTGTGTTATAGAGGAAGAACAGGACCTGATTTTTGCCTTCAGTCAGAGAGAAGACCAGGAGAGGACAGAATTAGTGGAAAAAAATGGAAAGGAAGGCAGTGAAACAAGTCACGGAAGAGAGAGCCAGTAATGGATGTTACAGCAGGTAGAGAACATGGGATAAAACGCTGAAGGAAAATAGTTTAAATTGGAAATAGCCTTCAACCAAAAGCATAGAGCATTCAGGGAGAAGTGGAGGAATAATACGCAGACATTTGTATGAGATTTAAAAATTGTGCATCCCATCAGGCTGAGTAACATTCATCCATGTGTTGCGTACTGTTGGAAATGTTAATTTTTTTCACGCCACTTACCAGCTTGCTCTCATAGATTCAAAATGCAGCCTCTACTGGTTGTGTTAGAACTAGCTGAGGAATAAGCATGCCCAATTACTGAGATATGTCAGACAAAAAAGATTCCATACATATAACAAGTGGATGAGGAAGATTGCTTTTCCCTCAAGGGGATTGGCAACAATAACAGTATAAAGTTAACTGCTTGCATGTGTTCCAAGACTTGAAAACTTAAGACGTCATAGCACATTTTTTAGGTGGTGGCTTTATCTCCTTGCCAGGGAAATGTACCTTCACTGCTGGGATGTAGAGCTATGAAAGCAGCTAAGCCCATGGCAAGACCTACTAGCTTGGAAGCTCCTTAATGACTGATGTCTAAAAAACACAGTGCCTAAACTGAGGAGGATGCTTCATGTTTAATTTAGGATTCCTCGGGTGCCCTGAGCTCTGCTTCTGTGCGTGACCAACACCAAGCTAATCCAAGTAGCTTGACATTTCTCTGCCTACTCCCATCTGTGTGCACAGAGCAGAGCGAGCGTGTACTGACTCAGCTGGAGGCCTCACAGAATGTGTCACAGTGGCTGTTGAAACAAAGAGGAGCCAAACTCATCATCTAAGACCAGAGTGGATATGGCAGCTTTTAGCAAACAAAAGACAGGAATTTGCTTCTCACCTGTCTGTGCCACATTTCTCCCTTTGTCACAACTGTGCCACTGTAGAGATAAAATTCCCTGGGCCAGAAGAAGGGACTTAATCTTTCCCTGAGGGTTATGGTATCTTGTTGAAGATTCCTGGCTGTTCATGCCTTTCTTTATCCTGCCCAGTGACTCTTCTAATGTGTATCGTATAAATGGGTCTCCAAAACATTTAAACTCTTTTATTACATAAGTCCCAATTCCACAAAGCAATGGAGTGGCAGAATTGAAATTGCTTCTCCTGTCACGTAATGTCATACTCAGTTTTTCAGATGCTGCTGCCTTGTATATTTAAACAGCTGCTGTCTAGGGAATAAGTTGGAGGGCCAAGGTGGAAAATGTTTTCCTCTAAGCAGGTTTATAGGAGCTACTTTGCCGTGATTGATTGTGAGAGTCTAGGTGTCTGAACATGAAAACAGAGGCAGGAGGAAAAAGGTGGGGGAAAAGGAAAGCTAACTGAGATCTGAGAAAACAAATTGTTCAATAACTTCAAGCTACAAGAACTCCTTCGTTCCATATGCGGCTTACTCAGGTTTCCATGAGAAACTCTTGCCACATCACTTTCCAGTAGGAAATGGCAATATAGATTTTAATGCTGGAGGGAAAAGTGAGAGGGCTAGATTGAGTACAGCAAAAATGCCAACAGGTTGCTGTCTTCAACCACTGCTCCTGGGTTAGTCCCCTCTGTCCACCATAAAAGCTTGTGTCTTCCCATGCAAAGTTAGTCATCAGTGCTTTTCACTCCTGCTGAGATGATGCTTCCCTTCTGTATGAAACATAAAATGCAACTGGTACCTTAAATCCTTAATAAAGCAAAAAAAAAAAAAAAAAAAATCTGTGAGAACTTCTTCTCATGAAGAGTCTCTCTTGATTAGCATAATTGACCCAAATAATGGTATTTCAGGTATTCACTTCAGTCATTCTTCATGAGTTCTTGGGATGCTTTCCTGAAGCTTACCACACACTAAGGTTTTCATGCTCAACATCCTTTCCATCCAGCCAGAGCTGCCTATTTTCTGTCCCTCACCTTGCTGAGAGAAGCATCATGCGCATCACATGCCACAGGATTAGGAAGGAGCTGTTTCTGTGCTTTTGGCTCTTAATATAGTATCCCAAATAGTCAGTTTAGAACCGTAAGGATCAGCTTACAGGACACCTTGTTGGTGCTGCTGTATTCAAATCATATGTGAATGGGATAAATGAGGAGCTGACCCAGCACACAGCGCTGCTCTTTATGAGAGCTCAGGGCTTCTCTATAACTTTGTATCTCCATAACAAATGTGTTAACAGACATTGGCATTATGAGATGTTAAATAGTGTAATATCAGCACCACAGGCTTTCTTCAGAGCCTACTCTTGACTCAGGCTGATGTTTTAACTCCAATCCAGGAATTCCATTGCTGGAGAAACAAACCCCTTACTGCCATGGCATATGTGCAGTGACTTTGTGCCAGCCTAGCAGACCGTAAATGTGCAGCAGCTACAAAATCAAATGAAAACTGAAATGCAGGAGTTTGCTTGGTTTATTCTGTTTGGGAGTATCAGGAACTCAGATCTTGAAGGCTAGGTGATGGATCATCCTATACTCTGCTGCTGAAAAGCAGCATTAAGAAAGTTGTTGTTTGCCAACTTTTCAGAAATATACTGTCAGATAAACCTGTATCTTAGATAAGATAGGCATAGCATTTAAAACCTCACCAAAATGTAGGTTAGGATTTGAATTCCTTCTGGATATTCATTCCTTAAAGGTATACCTTTTCCCTCAGAAGTTTTCGCTACAGGCTTTTATTAGACCCCTTGATCATGATTTACCACATCTTCCCTTTATGTTTCCAGCCATATTATGGTCTCTCTGGTGAGTGATCGGGTGCTGATTTTGATGGATAATCTCAGCAAACCTGTGTCCTGTACAGGTTTGAGCTGGGAGAAGTTCAAATTTGTCCAGACTAGCTGTGTGTCATGACACTTTATGCCTGCATATGATGCACCAAATGCAGTTATGCAATGGAATAGAATATCAAAGATGTTTTGGAGTTTGCAAATGAGTTTTATGAGTGAGAATCATCTTTTCTGTTGCTTCCAAAGATGAAAGTGCTCAGTTTTCGCACACATGAAAAAAAAAAAAAAAAAAAAATGACTGTCAGATGTTTTAAATGTAAAAAAACTGCATAATGTGGCTTCTTGTCATATCTGTGGTTCCCTTGTGGATGAAAATTTTAATCAGATGGTTTTGTACTTTAAAGATTTTTCATTTGATTTACAACTTGTAGGAGTGGAGAGCAGTAAGCAATCAGGGAGAATGCCATGAAGAGGACAAAAGGAAGGTGAAACACAGCGTTAATAATTTAGTTTCAATAACCTTAAAAGGTTTACCAGTCACTTTTAACCTTGCATCAGAAACGAGAAAAGCACAAAAAGCAAGCTACTGCGGTGAATCATAAAAATGTTTCTTTTAATTTGTTACTCATTTATCTAAATCCAGATAGAAAGCAACCAATGCATTTGTTAAACAAAAGGGTCAAAAAGACAACTACCCATCAATTTGACTTAGTCCTTTTGGAAGGACTGTCTGCTGTTTCTCCTGGATCAGTAAAGTCATGAAATAATGGCAATTGTAGCTGTGATAATGTAGGAGTGTTATTAGCATTTACAGACTAGACAAAGCAGCATTTTAAGCGTGCAACAGAATTTTCAGGAGTGCTTAAGCATGTCAGGCATCTCCAATGATAGGACAAGGGGCAATGGGTGCAAACTGGAGCATAGGTGATTCCGAAGAAATGAAAGGAAAAACTTTTTCATGGTGAGGGTGACAGAGTAGCAGAACAGGCTGACCAGAGGGGTTGTGGAGTCTCCTTCTCTGGAGACATTTAAAACCCACCTGGATATGTTCCTGTGTGACCAGTTCTAGGTGGTCCTGCTCTGGCAGGGGGGTTGGACTTGGTGATCTCCAGAGGTCCCTTCCAGCCCTTAACATTCTGTGATTCTGTGATCTTGGTGGGATTTAGAAACCAACTCAAAGCCTCACACACTTTTAAAAAAAAATGGTAAGTAGACTCACAGAATGGTTGGGGTTGGAAGGGACCTCTGGAGATCATCGAGTCCAACCCCTCTGCCAGTGCTGGAACACCCAGGGCAGCCCACACAGGAACATATCCAGGTGGGGCTGGAAAGTCTCCAGAGCAGGAGACTCCACAACCTCTCTGGGCAGCCTGTTCCAGACTCTGTCACCCTCACAGGGAAGAAGTTTCTCCACATGTTGAGGTGGAACTCCCTGTGTTTCTGCTTGTGCCATTGCCTCTTCTCTTATCAGAGGGCACCACTGACAAGAGCCTGGCCCCTTCTACTTGACCCCCACCCTGCAGATATTTGTAAACATTCATAAGATCTCTAAGTACCTATGGTCAAGTTTCTTGCCTGCTGGTTTACAGGGTCTGAATCTGTATCTGGTCCCCTATAAGCCAGGGTTACACCAAAAGTGACAACTTCAGGATGGTGGTGTGGGAGTTTTAAAAAAGGAGTCTAGTTTTGTGTTTTGTTGGGAAGGATCAGGACATCATAAAAATTCATGTGGCGTTTGTGTACATCGCTCCTCAGCTGAACAGTTGTGCTCCCATATTTTGAACATGTACATTTTAAATTTTGCCACAAATGAGCTACATGTATTTTAATTTTTGGCATAATACTTTGAAACCATCTTTGTAACTCTCTGTCTTCGTGGTGTTAGCCAGTTTGTAGAACACTTGAAACTGAAAGCATTCCTAACTAAAGGAGTTAAATGCCTGAGATTCAAGGTAGGGAACCCAAACTTTGGAATCCGCTACCATCTAGTTTCATAAAAATAGTCTAACAAATGTTCGGATACCAGTGCTGTATCATGGATTATGGAGTAGGTGCCAAATATGGCATAATAATAATATTTTGTCAATTATAAAAATCTCCATCATTTTTATACAACAAGCCTTAAAACATCCATTTGTATATCTTCTGTGGAACTCTTCTTTTTATGGCCAAGTTTTAAAACCTTTGAGCATTAATTACTCCACTCAAAACTGCAAGATGCTTTCCAAAGAAGCCCCTTCTCCAAAGACAGAGCTGCTTCATTTATGTTGAGAAACATCATGTAAGTGTGGAAAATAGGAAGGAGTACATGCATGATGATTATATCATTTTCACTGTCGCCCAACCTGATGATTATAAAGAATCAGATTTGTTTTTTTAAATGTATGAGCTGGTAAAATGGATTATTTCCAGTTTGTGGCATTGTTGATTGGCTAATTACTGTTTACCAGTGTATCAGAATTGTTTCTCTGAGAAAAGTTGAATGAAAAGTGTGGGCGGAAAATTCACAGTTTAATCCAGAGAATGGGCAGGTTGCATTAAAGCCAAGTTGAATTTACAAGCACTGAGATCTCCTCAAATGAAGATACTCATGAGGGGGTCACTAGACTTAGAAATGTGGTCACGTTCTTGGCTACTCTTTGGTATGAGTACTTTGCTGAGATAGGAAATGCATTTGTTCTAATATTGGTTTATGATGGATTAAAATGAGGTATTTCTAAATTGTTTGCATTTTTATGAGAATGTAATTTATTGGTCTTAAATCCATGTAAAGCCCCCACACTGTCAGATTTTGGGGGATATATGGGTTTTAAAGGAATGGTAGTTGATTGGAATATACGATGTCCTTGAAGATCTCAACTGGGAATGGGACTAGTCTGAACCCAAAATAAACTGGCATTAGTGACTTTTTTTATTAACGGATAGTCTCTCTCCTCTGGTTTTTTTATTGTTTTTACTAAATTGCTCCTTGTTAGAAATGGCTGTAGTTGAGTCTGTGAATCGTTGACAAAAGGATCTCTTCAGCTCTGCCGTTGATTATTTGTGGTATGTTGTTGATCTTTGGAATAATGTTGTGTAGTTTCAGATTTTAGAGCAAAAGAGTAACATTTTTATAAACAGAAGTTTGAACAGATTTTAAGCCAGCTATGTAAACTCTTACCACTTCAGTCTTTGTCCAGGAGAGTTTTGTTCACAGCAAATGAGCGAGTAAGGCCATAAATACCACATTTGAGTGTTTTTTCAGTTCACGCCAAGGTGCATCTGTGGATACTATTCTGCATATTTTCCTCATCTGAGATATGCAGTGTGTTCTAAGACTCCCCATAGTAAGCAACATACTTGTTAAGTAGTGCAAAAATGTCTAAATTATAATCATGGTTTTGTTATTTCTTAACCTTCTCCTCAGCTGTATTGTTCCTGGAATCTTTGCTAAATTTATTTCCAAGGCACTCACTCATGGGAGCAGTCCTATGATTTCAAGCTGAAGGTTTGAAGTGGGCTTTTGTAGCTTTTTATTTATGGAGTTCATTTATTGACTTTTCTGTAACATCCAGCACTGTAGTGGCTGAACGACTCATGGACACTTAGGCATCGAGCATCTCAGCACTCCAGTGCAGTTAGGGAAGTTTTATTTTATGGATGAGGAGTTGAAGCACGTGAAGACTGGTCACCACAAGCACACTTTGCACAAAGTTGAGGAAAGAACCTGCGTTGAGTAATTCCCACTCCAGTACCTTGAGTGAAATGCCATCTTTACTTTCTAAACAAGTTTGCACGTGTTTTCCAGTGACAAATAGACTGTCAAGGTAGTTTAAAAGGCTTGTCATGGTTGGAAGCCATCAACTGTGATTCCAAAGTTAACCAGGAACTCAAATTTCCCCTCTGCTGGCAATGGCCACTGCCCCTGAGTTGTGGGACCCCATAACACCCCTGGGCATGCACCATGACTTCATCGTAGTGCAGATGGAAATGAAAACTCTGAGCAAAACACTCATGGACATGGAACAGACACCAGCCTACTGTGAATTACAAATATATATATATATATGTACATCTATATTTTTTGCTGTGAAATCATTGAAAATACTGTGACAGGCACATGACTGAAGGGGGCTTGCAAGACAATGTGGAGACCAATGTGGGCTGCCCTGGATGTTCTTGTGTTGGCAGGGGGGTTGGACTCGATGATCTCCAGGGGTCCCTTCCAACCTACCCTTCCCAATCATTCTATGATTCTATGATGCATGGTATAGCTGTAACAGGAACATTCCTCTCTGCTGATGTGCTTTACTGAGGCTTCCTCATGGCTGGATCTGACATATGGGGCAAAACTCTTCATTTCTGAGGTTTTTTTCCTTTCAGAAGGGAATGTAGGTGTGCTGTCAGTGAAGCAGGAAGATGAGAAAAATGTCATCATTTTAATTTCCTCTCCCTTGCTTTCTCAAGGAGAGCCTATGTTAGGGTTTCTCATTACCTGATCTAATTTATTGTCAGAAATGGTATTATAGCAGCCTAGGTACCGAAGGTACTTGCAAAGAAACATGTAATTTTCATGAGCATAAAGAAAAAAAAAAAAAAAAAGGTGGGGGAAAGGAAAGAGCAATATAATTGCCAAAAAAAGAAGTGTTTCCATGTGGGAGTGGAGGAGGGGGATGTTGGGAAAATTATTCTGATCTTCAAAGTTTATTTTCGTTCGGTACATCTGCACAAAGGCAATTTACCTTTAAGCATAATTGGCTGTCGTGTTAAGCTCCCTGTCCACTGTGAGGAAATCACCGTTATAGCTTTCATATGGGAAGGAATTCAGGAGTGACTTGTTTACATTGCTACCATTTATAAAACATTTAAAGCAGCTATTCTGCTGAATAAACATTGGAGAGCCTGAAGGATAAGCATATCGCTTAAACTTCTTAAGACTAAACTTTCCAAACCATTTCCTGCCAGAGGGACCTCGCAGTAAAATTGCAAACTCTGTGCTCCAAGATGAGATAGGCAGAATTAGATTAAGCAGCTTACTGTTGACATGTCTATTGATCTGGGTTCAGCACCGTTTCCTGTCTCTGCTAGCAGTTAGATTGCTGTATACAATAACACAGTGGCCTGGTTTATGTGAAATTGGGGGACTCCGAGCATCAATTACTCCAGGAAGGCAGTGGCACTGGGAGATAAGGTTAAGCCGCTCACAGTGTTTAAGGCTGCTGAAACCCAAGCAACATATTTGCTGTCTAAATTGCTGCTTAGAAATTTGACAGCGTTCCATTTATGTTGTTGATTTTTTTTACTTTTATTTTATTTTATCCCCCCCCCCCCTTTCCAAAGAGAGATCACCCAGTATTATTCTCTGCAGGTAGCAGCTGGGTTCTCATTATAACCACACATTGTTCCTTAGCCTTCCCTTCCTATCAGCCCTTTTGTTAAGAGTTCTTAAGGATCACCTGGAATAGGAATAGAAAATAGTTAGTCAGGAGGGAGAAAGGCATAAAATGTTATAGAAACCACACATAATAAACTAACAAAATGTTCACGGTTGTACCGATTTTGGTCCTGCATGAAAGAGATTCTTTCCTTTTTTATTTTTTTTCTTCCTGTCAGGGAACACAGCATTGAATAACAGTGGCAACCAGGAAAGAAATCTCGTACCCTTGAATTTCATATTGAGTCTTCTGTTTTCTTCATAAGCAGTTCTCTCTTATGCCATGTTACCCTTTTATCTTTCTCAGACACCATTAACAGAATCAGTTGAAAGCAAAATGATGCTTTTCACATTTGAACAAGCCTGGAGAGAATTATTCCAGGGGTCTGCTTGTGATGAACTTAACCTCTTTTTTTTTTTTTTTTTTTAAACTCTCGAAGAGGGTCACGCAGAAGAGTTTTTCTCCAGGGCTTACTTTTTAAGCCTCTTTACAGGTAGCTATGTTGGTTTTATGCCACACGCATTGCCATTGTCTTAAATTCAACCTTCACAAAGAAATTCAGTATTCTCATAGATGTATTAGCAAAGTTGAGTCAGTTCTGGCATTGAAACGGGAGATCTGTGCTGTGAAGCTGATGAAAGGAAATATTTTAACAGTGACATTTGAGTTCATTTATCATGACATTTTAGGGACTTGGTGGTACATATTTTTATCTTTGAACAATCTCTCGGCAGTCTACTGCCATTAGAGTGGGGGAGGGCTCCCCTTCCACACAGAGCACAATGCTATAGAAGTCCAAAACGATACAGCAGTCAACTGTGATGAACAGAAGTAGGAGTTCTAACTGGTATGTGATAATAATGAAATTAAGTCTCTTTTTATTAATTTATTTTTTAAATAGCTTGACATGCTGTAATTAACATTGCCCTATGCTAAAATTACAACAACATCTGAGTTTCTGTATATTGGCTCATACCTTGGTGCTATAACTGAATATAGGAATATTGGAAAGCTAACAGAACATATTTCAAGTATGCTTTAACATTTCACTGGCATGGTTTTGAGTTTTATTTTAATGAGTTGCTGATTGATGTTATTGTTGGCTTTTGGATAAGGGGCATTAAAGTATTACCAGCAGGTGGGCACTAATAAATACTCCATATTGCTTAAGGTTATAACTATCAATACGAAACCTATTCCAATTATTGCAAGGAGGCTGAACCCACCAAGTCCAATGTCAGTAAGATTTAGAATTCCATCCTCATCTAATGCTATTGTGCAGGTACATTTGTGATCTTTACAGGGAGTATCCACTTTCAGATGCTGCACTACCTCATCACAATAGGATTCTGTCATTTAGTGATTTAAATTACATCCTTTTATTTTGTTAACTCCTTTAATAACTGCCACCTTCTGCTCTTTCTTTCTTGCACCTTCTCCCTCCTGCAGAGTCTCTTTGCAGGCTCACTAATTCTTCGGGGTTTTCCTGACACCTTCCTGTCCGTTAGTCCTGTACAGTTAATCAAGGGAACCAGGGACCATGCCAGGGTTAGCCTGGGGTGGAGTTAATCGGGTTTGCTTTGGCTTAATTGTGCCTATTGTTATAGGAGAAATAAGCACATGGTGCAGGAGGCCGGTGCTGCTGATTGCTCGAGAGGCTCAGCTTGCGACACAACGTACAATAATGTTGCTTCTAGTTGTTAAGCTACCATTCTAACATTTTTAGCCTGGAAAGACATGAAAGTAATAGCTTTAAAGTAGATAAACTCTTACCCTGGGAAGAAAAATAAAGAGCAAATGAATAATACCCAATACAGGTATTGGTTTGGACTGCAAAAATTGTATTAGAAGTGAATCGGTTGCAGCACATCTGTATTTAACTATGAGCACTCTTCTGGCATATCTGCACATCCTCCAGCATAGCCATATAGTAAGAAAGAACCAGAGAAGAGTGATGTGGGACTGCACAAATCAGTGTCTGAAGAGATCAAAACCCCATATTGTTTTAAGGATCAGCATGGCTTTATCACTGAGTACCATTGATTGTAATTTGGCTCTTTTTGCACAAAAATAATCAGAAAATTGTATACCCTTTTTAAATGCTTAATTCTGCTGAAAGTGAACTCATTTTACATGCAGATTAATTGCATTCTTTTTTACTTTGATTAAAAAGCAAGCTAAGAATGAGGAGATTTGGACAAAATGGATCTTTTGGCTGTTGACTTGCAGATGTGTAGATCACAGGATCACAGAATTGCTGGAGCTGGAAGGGACCTCTAGAGATCATCTCGTCCAACCCCCCCACCAAAGGAGATTTGCACAGAGCACATTACACAGGATCACATCCAGGTGGGTTTGGAATCTCTCCAGAGAAGGAGACTCCACAACCTCCCTGGGCAGCCTTTTCCAGGCTCTGTCACCCTCACAGTAAAGAAGTTTTGTTCTCATATTTAGCTGGAACCTCCTATGTCCCTTCTTGTGCCCATTGCCCCTTGTCCTGTCACTGGGCGTTACTGAAAAGAGCCTGGCTCTGTCCTCCTTGCAGCCACCCTTTAGATATTTATAGGCATTGATAAGGTCTCCTCTCAGTCTTCTCTTCTCCGGGCTAAATAGTCCCAGATCTCTCAACGTTTCCTCCTAAGAGAGATGACCCAATCTCCCAGTCATCTTTGTTGCCCTCCTCTGAACTCTCTCCAGTAGTTCCCAGTCTCTGAATACAGACGTTTCTGTAGCTCTGCAGTTGTATCTGTTTGATGGTGTTGATATTGCAAAATGAACTTGTGCAAAGTGAAAAATAAAATAACACATATCAAACTATTAAAATCCAGCAAAAAGCGGTCTAAAAGCCACACAAATTAGAAAATAATAGAAATGGTTCTGCAGATGCTGTCAACTGAGCTGTTACCCAATAGTGTATGTACAAAAAATTACCAGTTCAGCCTTTTAGAACACTTTTTTTATGGCACACTTTCTTCATAGTCCCTAAGTTCCCCTCTGTCAGTGTAAGAACCAGAAGCCACAATGTGTTTAGCTGTAAGTGATGTACCTCTAATAGTGTTGTAAATAGCTCACATACACCGTGGAGTTGGTGCACATTTTCTCTTTTCATATCTGAAGTATCTGCGTTGATATCACTGCAATATAATAGTAAGGGAAAAAAAAACCCCATCCCATGAGATTAGTATTTTTCATTATTTAACATTGTTTTCCTAGCTAAATATGAAGGGAATTCAATCTTTTTGAGGTTTTCCAGATGACAAACTCCCAAATGGTATCAGGGCTCTTGGCGTTCGAAGGAATGTATTGTAAAAAGGTAAACACTACTTTAGTAAATTACTGGATTTTGTCAAAATTCATTCTAAAATTAATTTACAATTTGCTAAATAGCGGAAGGAAACACTGCAGAATTTATTTACATTTTTTTTCTTGTTGGTTTCATGTGACAACAGCTTTAAACTGAAAGAAAATCTTTGTCTTACTCCTCAGGTAGGATCTCTCCCATGTGTATTTTATAGGTTACTCTTTCATTATGTATAAGATTTCAAATCCAGTGCCATTTTTCCCAGTCTTCTATCCTTTTTTTTATTTATTTAATCTATTTGGTTTTAAACCTGTCCTCAGAACATCCTACAGCTTTTAGTTATCTGACCAGTTTTTACCCAGGAAAGCGTATGCCCATCCATTATTATAT
>JANHGN010026535.1:238308-269893 GCA_024605025.1 Megaceryle maxima
ATATTATATAGGTATTAATATTATTCTATCATATTATCAAAATAAAGTCTAGCTATTGTTTTTTTCCCCTTTGGAGCTGAATTATTTCTCGAGAGCAGTTTGCTGGGTTCAAAGTGCATGGAAGAATAGCATGTATGCCAGTCCAGTTCATGTTAGCTTTGCACCTGGAGCTCTCATGGTTCAGTCATTCACAATTTCACTTCTTCATTGATACACCATTATCTGTACACTATTTTTATAACTGCAAGGTTTTGCACTTTGCCACAGAGGAATAGCACTAAGTTCCCTGCAACCCATTCCCCTAATTTCTCTGTAATGCACCGTGACCTTTCCCAGGGTGGTGTTTCTTTGTAGCAAGGTGAAGAGGAAGAAATATAGAGGAGTTTGCCCTTTCCAACTAATTGACCAATGTTTTTGTTTCAAAGGTAGTGTTACCTTTTGAATGCAGTTGTTAAAGATGTCATTTCTTTATTTCTTTGTTCTGCTGAATCCTCCAGTACTCTGGAATATAACATAACTATAATCTAAAGCTTCTAGTGTAGAAAATACAAGTTTCAGTCTAATCGGGTCAGTGTGCTTGCAAGTAATACCATTGGTAATGTTTATTACAGTACAGTAGTAACAATTACAGTAATTGTTTATCAGTTTCTTCTCCTAAATGTATTTTAACATTTTCATCTTTAAAGGATGACCTACGGGAGGAGGAGGAGTTTTTCAAACCATATATTAAAAAGAAAGAAAAAAATCTTTTCTGTGTAGGCAATTCCTTTTATTTTAAAAAGATAAATAAAGTTCTATGAGCAAAAGTGAAACAGGCTATAAAAAAATTATGGGGTTCTTGTGTTTTGATGAGGAAGGCTTATTTTTTGTAAATTGTTCTCAGGAAGAGTTGTGATTTGGATTGCACAAGCAGTTACAAAGTGAGACTCAATGAGGAAATAAAAGAGCTTTGCATTTACCGATTCCTCATCCAAGCCATATGGTTTAGCATGCATGGGGTTTGTTTTGCTATTTCAAGGTGGAGAAGCAGTAAAAGCAAATATTCAGAGACACATGCACAGCAGAATCTATATTCAGGTCTTTCTGAACTTAAATTTACTACCTTGCAAGTAGGAACCGAAGGTTGCCCGTGATGTGGCAGAAGCTTCAGCGCATGAGGCACTGTTGTATGCTGGATAGACAGACATTCCTAATACATCAGACTTCTCCATGCTCAATTGGAAAAGCTATTAAGCAGTGACTGCAGGGCAGTGTTTTTACTTTTTCCATGTCTTGGCTTGTTTATGTTAAATCAGACTGCAGGAGGGCTGTTGCATTTCTCTGGCAGTTATTGCAAGGCTTGCTGTGGCAAATTCTATTTATGACACTTGCTGTATCCTAGGTGCAGTCAATCTTGGCAGACAGTCTGGAAGATGTCCCATCTTTGTACTTGCAGAATATAATATCTCAGTAATGGTGAGATTGTGGTGACTCACTGCGAAGGTCCCAAGTTCAACTATCACAGCAGCCAAAAAATCTAGACCCACTTTAAGTACTGGCATGACATTTGAAGCATTTTCTTGACCACTGCACATAAAATATTAATTTTAAACTTCTGTATGGATAGTGTATTCAAATTGGAGATAAAACCCAAAAGCAGGATTCCAGAGGTGTAGGATAATGGCTTCTGGCCTGCTTTTTTTTTTTTTTTTACCAATGCAATGGTCATGTCTTGTAGGAAGAAATAACCTTACACGTGTATATTTTTGTTCTGAAGCTATTCTCACTGATGTATGCCCTGTCAATCATGCGATTATCCTACACAAATAACATATTGGTGATTACAAAGATCTAGAATCTGCTGTGGTTCTGCATGAGGGTGAACACACTGAAATCATTTACTTGTACGCTAAATGCCATTCCTTAGTCCATTGTTGAGTTTCACATTAAAACCAGTGACTAACATTTCCTTTTTGCAAGAGTATATCTTCCTTACCAAACCAGAGACCACTACAACTTTTTGAGAACCCATTTCATATTCCCTGAGAGACTCTTTGCTTCTGAGAACAATTGCAGTTTAATTACAGAGTGAATAAAACTAAGTGACAGTAACCGCTTGAGCTATGCTGAATGGCTTTCCTGTAGGGATTTTAGGGTCTTCTGCTCCTTTTGTTTCTTACAGTCTGTATTTCATAGTCAAGCAGGGAGAAATTAATCTGCCTATTTATAAAACAAACCAAGTTGGGGGCTCAGAACCCTGTAATCTAAGTGAATGGCCATCAAAGGGCCAGTGCTCATATGACTGCTGGGAGAATAATAAGACTTCTGTTGGAGAGGTTGGTTTCTTGGCTCTATGCTGAGCTTCTGATGTGGTTTGATAAATGTGTAGAGTTGGAGGATCCATGGGATAATTGGTGCAGCCCCCCCCCAAATCTCTGGGAGGTTGCCCGGAGCATCTGCCCATAAGGCATGGCCCTCAAGCTGAGCGCCCCAGCTCTGGCAATGCCATGGACTTCTTTGCCATCTTGCCATTAGCCTCGATGTAATGACAGAGCACATGGGTCCAGCTCAGTTGCTCTGTGGAAGCTGCAGCAGCAGCACGGACTAACCTTTTCCTGGCATCTCTTTTTTTTTTTTTTTTTTTTTCTTCTTGTGCTGTATCTCATTTCCAAATTCTCCTGCAGTTTCACGTGTCTGTCATTGGCATGGAAGAGTTGACAGCTGCTACATGATGGCAAGGCAAATGTATCTTTGCCTCCTTGCAGTCTTCCTGCTTCTGACTCACCCAGTTTTTTGAAAGGAGAGTAAAAGGACTTTAAGGACAAAGAATTTCTTTTGGCACTTTGGGAGACTTTTTCTTTCTCATGATAAGAACCATGAGAATAATACATTTTGCAGTAAGGGACTTACCTGCTTTTTTAAGAACGTTACTTACAGAGTAAGTATTAATTAACTTGTGAGTCTGAAAGTGATAAGAAAAGACAAAAGAAGTGATAGAGAGCTCAACCTTGTACTTCCCAGCTGCTGACACCGGTGACTTCAGTAACAAATGCCTATCATGCCAGAAATGTGAAGAGCATGAGGACAGGGGTTTGTTTCCCTTGTAAAAAGATAGCATACTTAATTAATTTCATCAGGCCTCTAGGCTGCTGTTGACAAAACGTGCTTACACCACAAAGTTAGGTTGCAGGTTAAGGGTAGGGTTAAGGAAGGTCTGAAGTGCTGATCCCTGGACTCAAATTACTTTTAACATTTTCTTTAATGATACTGATACAATAGTTTTGCTTAATTACACTTCACTGTCTCAAGCAATCTTTCCCTTGAGTCACTGAAAGTTTTATTACAACGCCTTAATCTGATGATGAAAATTAATGGATTTGTCCTATCTTTTAATTTGCAAGAGTAAAATCTACTTTTTCTAAATTTCAACCAGATTAAAAGTATCCAGTAGAGGACAATTGTGAGTTTGAAAATCTAAAATCTACAATCTTGCAGCATATAATATATATAATATGTTATATTGTTATAATATAAAAGGCAATATCATAAAAAGTATCATGTTAATGACAGGATATAAATCAGCTCAAAATTCTTTTTGAAAAGATTTAGCAGTTGAAATCATGTAAGTAAAATTTAGGAAATGCTTATCTTGAATCACACAAGAACTTGAAGGATATATAGAAAAGCACGTATATGAGAAAAGGGGGTTGGGGTGGGGTGTGTGCAAAAAACAACCCGTAAAATGATGGTGAAAGCTTGAAAACACACATTTAATTTCCTACAACTTGTATATTTTGGCTTAGTTGAAGCAGAATGTATGAAGTTTGTGTTCCCTTTTAACATCAACTCAGGGCAGCCACTGGTCTGCATCCACAGTAGCTTTGGGCTTTCACTTCCATTGCGTATGCCACAGAGAGAAGGGAGTTCCCCCCACTCCCACTGCAGAGGCAGGAGCTCTGGTTCGGAAGTCTCACCCTCACCTGGCCATCTCAGGGATGGGGACACCAAGGCTGCACCAAGCACATGCTACTGATGCCTTTCCTTGAGTTGTGTGAAGTCCTTCAGGTGTAAGCTCTGCTTGATAGCATGCTGAGCTACTAAGACCAAGGATACGATGAAAGCCAGATAAAATCATCACCGTGGCAGAGGTAGGAATCGGTGCATGTTTTAGCAAAATGCACCCACAGTTATTTCCTACAGAATGTGTACACTACAGTGTCTGGAGAAAATGTCTTGAGGAGCAGTTGAAGGACCTGGGGCTGTTTAGTCTGGAGAAGAGGAGGCTGAGAGACCTTATTGCTCTCTACAATTACCTGAAGGAGGGAGGGTGTAGTGAGGCGGGAGTTGGGCTCTTCTCCCAGGTAACTAGTGATAGGATGAGAGGAAATGGGCTTAAGTTGCCCTAGGGAAAGTTTAGGTTGGGTATTAGGAAAAAAAATTTTACTGAGTGGTCTTGGAACAGGCTGCCCAGGGAGGGGGTGGAATCACCATCCCTGGAGGTGTTCAAAAACCATCTAGATGCAGCACTGCAGGGCATGGCTTAGTGGTCCTGATAATGTTTAGTAGATGGTTGGACTTGATGATCTTGCAGGTCATTTCCAACCTTAATGATTCTATGACTCTGTGATTCTAAAGAGAGTTTGCTAATGTGTTTCCTTAGAAAGCTCAGCTGTAACATCTGTTCCATGTATTTTATCTTGCTTTGCCTTTTCTAGTGAGCTCCTGATTTTACATGTTCATTACAGAGGCATGGGGATGTAATGTGAGACAGGTTGGATGTGATGAAGAAATGAACTGAGTTAAACTATGTGCAGTCTCCAAGGAATGAGAAACCGTTGGCCATCTTAGTCCTGAGAATAGGTGTGATTTAGTCCCAGCTAATTAGAGATAGGGCTGGCAGCCAGGAGGAACGTGGCTACATCTGAAAAATCATAACTTTAAAAGACCAAGTAAATATGCTGAATGTAGGTGTGAAATTGCCAAGAATTTCTTTGAACACATTTTAACATAATCTAAAAATAATCCCCAGGACCTAAAAACAGTAGGAGAAGCACTTAAATTTGTACATGCCTGTTACATCATTTTTTTTAATTAAAAGGTCCATACTTCACCCCCTAAACTGACAAGGATTGAGACGTGTGAAATTAGTAAAATATAAATTCAGAGAAGAGCCAGAACATAACAGGATGGTGATACACCTTGCTAGGAAATTAAATATTCCTGGGGGGGGGGGAAGAGAAAAAGTTGTATTTTGCATCTGTACACATCAAAAATATTGTTGGTTGATTTATTTTTTTTTTTCAAAATGTCTAGGTGAAAAAAAATGCCATTTCTTAGAAGTGCCATTTGATACTTCAAAGATATTAAGAGCAATTTCACAAGTAAAATAAGAAAATAAACATTCAAGATGTTTTTTCACAGAAATAATATTTTCATTTAAAGTCAAAATGATGGATTTCCTTACTACCTTTTTTCAGCTTTTCCTGCAAATTGTATGTAAATGAATGCAAATGAGCAGTCCTGACTACTAAGTTGCTTAGAAGTATAAAAATGCATAAAATTAAGATGCTCAGACAGAGCTGTGCATCTCATTTATGTAAAGAATCTTTAAATTTAAATTAGATATTTCAGCTAAAACTGTTACTGTTTCAGGTCATAAAATCTTTTTTGTGCATTACAGAGGAAGTGAGTAGAAATTTTGTTATCTTCTGAAGAGCTGAAGGTAGTGTATGTGAGTGTTGGTCCTGTGTCAGGTAACCTAACAAAAAAAACCAAACCAAACAGAAAAATCTAGGAAATAACTAAAAGGACAGTGCTGCCATTTTTAACATCTTCTACCAATACGTGGACTAAGTTCCACCAGATTTCATCACCTGTTGTCTGACTGTCTCTTCAACACTTCTGCAGTGAAGAAACCTGAAACCTAGTTGGAAAAATAAACCATAAAAACTGGAAACACAGAAATATTGGTTTTTTCAGTGAAGACCTGTTAAAACCTGGCACTACAGCCAGCAGACTCCCCACCCGACTCTAATGGTGCTATACATCATGAGAAAGGAAAATTCTCTTTGATTTTCAATAAGATACCAGGCTTGAGTAATGCCTGTGGTGCCATAAGGGATTAATGATTTCAGTGCTATTTATAACCATGCAAAATAAATTGTAATTTTTGTGTAGAATTACCAGAGGTTTATTTTGCTGCCCGGACAAATTCAGCAAGTAGGACTCATTAGTGTGTAAAATGAAGATAATTTATACTGAGTATCTCCCATCTTTGGATAGGTGGCTCTATGTAAATCACCTACTCTGGTCATTAGTTTAAGCTCTTTGCATTTTCTTTGCTGCGTGAGCATAAGTATGAAATATTAACTAAACTTCCTTGGAGAAAGTGCCTCCTCATGCCTCAGACTTGATGTGGGAAACATTTGCTCTTCTTGCAGACCTCCCATGTAATAGAAGGGTGAGAGCTGCATTATGGAGCTAAAATGCATAGTGGTAATTGGGTTTTAAACCAAATTGCTGTAGCTCTAGAAAGAGGAAACTAAGGTATCTCTAGAAAGCTGTTCAATGAGCACTTCTGAAATATTAGGGAAAGTGTAGGGAATCTTTCAGTGGTTGATTCCATCATGATTGATCTTACAGATTTTTGAAGTAATTGATGGTATTACTTTAGTTCAGTCCGTTAGTGCAAATAATTATTAATCAATATGCACTCAGCTCTTACTTTAGAAGATAATTTTAACACATGATTTATTCTGCGTTATTTCAATTGAGCTACCTTTACAAGGAGAAAATCAATTGGCTAGTGGTCTAAAGCACTTTAATTATCTGAAGAGCTATGTTCTTTTTTTAGGCTTTTTTTTTTAATACATTGTCCCAGAGTGGTAACCCCCTTCTCCTGGGCATGACTTTGCTATCCTCAGTAATACAGAAATTCTCTATTTCAGGTTATTTTGTCTTACAAGTTTTCAGTTCAATACTGCAAACGTTCTAGGATCATCCCCCAACTTTGGAAATTAAGTAATACACAAAAGGGAGAAAAAAATAGAGCTTTTTCCACATGAGAAAACAGTTGGTTTGGTTGGTTTGGGGTTGGGTTTTTTTGTTTGGTTTTTTTTTTTTGGTGAATGTGTCAGCACATTTGGATGTTTGCTCATTTCTAGCAAGCGTAGCAGTTGAAAGTTACAGTTAAAGGATTACGTGGTGCCAGAACTTAGACAGAGGTTTGAAATGTTTTAGGACAAAAGGTGAAATCATTAATTCCTTTGCAGTGGATTTTAAATTCCTGAAATATGCATTGCTCTCTCATTATATTTATATTTACATGTTATAATATGCCTGTAAATATCTTTTGTGAGTCTGAAGCAGCGTTTGTGCCACGTCCATGAGCATGTCAATGCAACCTTTCGAAGTAATTTGCACTTGAACTGAGGCATAAGGTTAGGAAGCCATCTGTCATTGTGAAAAATCATTAGAATAAAAAAGTGTGATACAATTTCAGTCATGTTCGTGATCACAATTTGTTTCAGCTACACCAGTACAAACTCTTCTTTCGAATGCCCTTTGATAGTCCTAACAGGGTAACTTGAAAAGAGTCCTGTGCCCAAATAGATCAAATGCCAGTGGATTGACACCAAAATAAGACAGCCTGCAGACAGCTGCAGTTTGGGACGTAGGGTGGGATGCCCTGGATGTACATGGATAAGAGTTTCTGTCTATAATAACAAAAGGAGCTCACATTCTTGAAATGGCCTGAATTTAATATCCATTCTTTATTGTATTTCTTGCATTTCTTCTAAATTAGACAATGGACATCAAATCAAAATTGAATCAAACTTTCCGTTTTCTATTTAATGAGATTATAGTCATTGTTTCTGAGTTCTCGTGGGTTTCCACAATACTGCAAGAGAAGAATCAGTTTTTCTGTTCAAATAGTACAGGAAAGATTTATTAATTTTTATCTACCCAAAAAGTTGTGTATTTTCAAGGTAGGAAAGTTTGGTTTTTAGGTTATATTTTGCTAGAAACATTCCTTAAGAACATTTCTTAGAGGATGTAAGATTTTTAAAGAGTCAAATACTAAAGAAACAGCACTACAGTCTGAGGACCCAATTACAGAAACACTTGTCCATATGTTTATTTTTGAGTCTTTAAGTACTGTGCATATGGAAAACATCACGTCCTTAGCTTCTGAGGCTTGATCTTCAAATGTAAGTGTTGTAGAAACAGGGCTTTTGAACCTTATCCCATTAGGCACCAAGTGCCTTATTTTCTGTCTGAGCTAGAAGGAGATCTGCCTTGCTCGATAGCTTGTAGCAGGTATCTCTGTTTTCCAGATAATTAGAAAGGAAGGAGTAGTTTTGCTTTAAGGTGTAAAAATATTTTTTACTTGATGTTAATTCCTACATCTGACTAAATGATTGGCTCTGCACAACCTCTGGGAGGATGCCTTGGAAGGAATGTTATGGTGGTGTGTATTTTCCTGCTAAGAGGCTGTGACTGATGACCATACTTTAAATTATGGTTTAGATGAGACAGAAGCAATAACAATGTGAATATTAGAATAAATCTTGGTTCATTTCAAGTGGGTGATTAAGGTTTGGCAGTGGCTTGATTTGGGATCAAGGTTGCTATAGGAGCAAGAGAGGGGTCAGTCATTAGATTATTTGCTGCTTTTGGTACCTGAGAGTCCATGTGCTATCGCCCCTCCTTCTGCAGAAATAACAGCTCTTTTGTTTTCCTCTGTGGCTCTGCTTGTAATCTGAACTTTTGCCTTAGTGTATCTAGCTAAACTTATTAACGAGAATCCTGACCTGGTTCAAATCAACTGGATTTTTTCCATTCAATTCAGGTAATGACCTTTCTATTTTTACTTCACATGCTTTTTGAAGAACAGCTTTTAAAAACCTGGGATTCAAAGCAGTGCTATATCCTCCACCTTATGAGAAAAACATAGACGAAGAAGATGTGTTCATATAGCTAATAAATACATTTTTAACTTGGCTGGTTTAACGATATCTATTTTTGGAGGTGATTATCTCCATCACCAGATAGTCTGTCTAATGAGTATACTAAAGGTGATCTCTTTTAGCTTATTTAGTTCAACTTCCGACAGAAGTGAACTATTCAGGGTAGTGTATTTAGAAAAGTCTATTTTTAAAGAGTTCTAACGCTAGAACAAAGGACAGGAGATCATGATGATACGCTGGTAGGGCTGCCACATGCAGAAGTACAATAGCGAGCACCTCTGACTGCGGAGGAACTGTCGAAGCACTGTAAAATCTAGTTCGTATGTGTGAAAGATCAAGCAGGTTAACTCCTGGGATTTTTTTTCTATCAAGATACTTTCTTCCTTCCATTCTGTTGCCTGCTGTCTTCAGAGCGCAGTGGTATTGAGGCTCTGCAGATTTAAAACATCTGTCTTTCCCTCTCCAGTGTACTATAGGATATAGCGTTCAAATTTAGCAGTCATTAAAAGTTTTAGCTGACATGTTAGGCTGCCTTTGTTTTTAGGAATTTTTATTGTCCACAAGGCTACGGGCTAAGTAGGAATGCCAGTGTTTCCTTTGAAATGACTCTATTATTAATTTATTTTTTAAAAAATATTTTCAGCCATTATTATGGAATTCAGATCCACCCAATAAAGTTGAGATTAGGGCTCTAGATTCTTTTCTGTTGCCCAATTTAGTGTTTTCATCACTGCTTGAATTCTAATCTTGAGACACATGAAAACACCACCAGGCTTGGTATTGTTGTAAGGAAATTGTTCACAGTGTTATACTAAAATGAAGTTGGAAAAAGATTAATTTTACTGACTTTAAATAGTTGATAATGTACTTCTATAAACTACTGGAATTTTCATATTGCAGTGAATTTGATGGATTTGGCTCCTTGGGTACAAATAAGTATGAACCAAAAACTCTTATACATTAAAACTATGGCTCGAGAATAACTGATAAAGTTTATGTTTTCAGGTTGTACAAGGCAAAGATAATGTCTTTATTGGTACTCACCACAGGCTTAAGCTTTCAGTTTTGAACTCACATAAAAATGACTTAATTTATGAGCTATGTCATGTTGGTGTTGGATAACTAGATAGAAGATAAATCTATCCTTAATACAAATCAGTCTGTGTTGATGATGTTGGATATAATTTATACTGAAAGACCAGTTTTGTTGTGAGAAAAAGAGCAGTTTTATGTGACAGCTTTAGATGTAGACACGGTTATTAATCCTTGATCATTGCATATATTCTAGGGAATATTTCTGTATTTTGCACCTCATTTAATATTTGAAAATGGTTTGGTGGGGTTTTTTTTCATGTTATGCTTATTCACAGCAAAAACCAAAATGTGGTGTTGTGCTAAAGGTTCAACATTTCTATTGTTTATAACCATTTTCTATAATCTCTACTGAGAACTACTTCTGCCATATTCAGTAAAAGCAAGTTTCCAGGGGACAGGTCTCAGATCTTTGTTGAGATCCAAGATGTCATCTGATGGTCATATAGAATAAAGACAGTTACAGATGTCCCCTTCATGTTGTGTTTTGGGAATACAGGACTCGTGGCTTATTTCAGGAGAGGTCTCCTTGTACTTTATTAACTGGATGTAACATAAATAACATGCAATTAGCATATGCTAATAAGCAATATTCAGCTGAAATGTCAGTGTCCAAGCA
Organism: Megaceryle maxima; assembly: GCA_024605025.1. NCBI lineage: Eukaryota > Metazoa > Chordata > Aves > Coraciiformes > Cerylidae > Megaceryle > Megaceryle maxima. The sequence goes on from JANHGN010026535.1 coordinate 248,968, forward strand.
GCTTAGACAACATCTGTTTGAGCAAGACATGCAATACACGTTATGGCCATGTTTTACAGAACACCACTTAACTAAAATTCTTGCTTAACCCAAGTTTGCTTATATCCCCCAGGGTTGCACAGCACACAGACACAAGTCAGCTTAGCTGAGCACAGTCCCTGTAAAGCTGGCATTTTGGAAGCCAGCTGGCATCTTTCTGCTGTATTCTGGGATTGAGAACATGAAACACAGCCTGTTTGTGAGGAGAGGAGTCCAGCGAGCCTTGGAAAAGCTGAGAAAATCTTTTTCTTTCTGATAAAATAAATGAGATTTTAGCTGAAGGTTTTAATGTCCCTCAAGACATTTGACTGAGCATGAAGATGGAGGTGTAGAAATGTGTCACTATGGCCTATCTGCAACTCTGTAAATGATGCGTGTATGTGTATCCATATAAATACTGATCTGTGAGTGAAAATAACACAAGAAACTAAGACTACATTTCTAAATATGATATTCTGCCAGAATATCAAGTCCCTTTTTCAAGAAGACCATAAACTTCTTTGCACTGATAATTTATTTTTAAAATTTGATAACTCTGCTCTGTGTTTGTGGTCCTGTGCAAGCTGCCCATTTTTTGTAGGGCTTGCTTTTAAAGTCAGCTTTTGTTTCTCATTTATGTCCTCTCTACTGGTCAGTGTCCAAAGTATTTTTTGTTTGTTCTAATTGCTCCATCCATGATTCTGTGGAGTCATAGCTCTTCTGCAGTCAACAAAACAATTTCTTTTATTACCAAGATTATTTTTTCCACTATTACCTTGACTTGAAGAATGAATTTGCTTCATTGTATTAGAGAGAATATTTTCTGACAGCTTTTGAGTACAGATCATTAAAAAATTACCAGTTTGAAATGTTGACTTTTGTCTCTTTCTTTGTCTCCTTCTATCTCAAAAATAGCTTATCACATCTTTCAACTTTCTAAATAATTAAATCTCCTTGAAAAGTCATGCATATTCTGTGTTGGGTAGAACAGGTTGTAATTAAGCAGAGTTATTAACGATTTTGTTGTTGATAAATTTGGGCCCACCTCTGCTCTTGCAGTTATGAGTTGACTTTATTGGTCTGATCTTTCTCCATAGAGGTAACTTGTAAAACTGGACTAACAGAACAGAAAACTGTACCAAAAATCATGTGTTTGCTCTATGAATAGTAGAAGATTCACTGTGTTTTAACTGCCCATTTATTTACATTTAACAGCTCCTGTTGTGTAAATGATGAGGTAGGTAAACAAGTGCTTCATTGCCACTTAACAATTGTCAGCTGATTTAGGAAATTAATTACTTTTACTCCTTTGGAAGAAAACAGGAATGTTTTACACTCCGGAGTGTATCCAAATCCAAGCCATGCACCAAGACCAGAGTTCTGTTTAGGAACTGTCTGTGTTGAGCAAAGGATATTTTAGGATGTTTTATCACAACTGTCAGTATCAAAAAAAAGAGCCTCACCATTTCCTCACTGCGTTTATAATTGTAAGCTCTTAATAATGGAATTCCAAGTAAACCCAGAGCATTTTGTTGTTTGGAAGTTTGTCCATCAGCTACTAAAAACCCTCAGGTACTTGCATTTTAAAATAGCTTATTTTTGTTCTGCTTCTCACATACCTATCCTTCCTTCACTTGATTTGTCTGTATAAAGACCTTCCTGGCCCATAGCTGAAATTACTGAGTGGTGTTTTCCTGTGACTGTTTTGGTGATGATATTTTGTAAAAGAGCACTGCTGCTATTTTTTCCTGCTTCATTAGAGCTTTGCCTGTTCCCTTATTTGAGCCTAAAATTATGCTCTCCTGAAAGATAGGAGATGTAAGAACTTGCAGAGATTTCAGCCCCTCGTATTTACATCTTTACATTTTGTTTTTCTGACAAGGATAAAAAAAAAAAACAAACAACAACAAAAAAAACAGAACTATTTTATTCTTTTTGAAAGAAGAGCTTTTTTTTCATGCAGTAGAAATGTGAGCTGTGATTAGAAGTGCAGACTTATTGTGCAGATTAAAAAAGTAAGCAGAGCTTCATTGTAACACTTGGGGCAATTCTTTCATCCTTAACTTTCAGGACTGAACACTGAAGCACCAGTTAGTGTTCCCCAGCTGTTTACTCAGTAGAGAGAGATGGTCTGAAATGTGCTTCCTGAAAAGCTGGTTTCCCCTCTATTAAGGGCAGACTGCTAAGGGACCTGAATTGCCTAACTTGAGTTCCCTCTCCTGATGGTCTCCTTATCCTGAGGCAGTAAAAAGAGTGTCTGTGTAACTCAAGAAGGTAAATACTCTTGCTCTATCACTATGAGGGCAGAGAGGGACTATCAAAGCACCTCTGATGTTCAGTTTTCAACTGAATTCCCACAATTTTAGAGGGATCTTGTTGATTGTGATGTGCTGTTAAGGTGGGAATATCTGGTTTTTAGTGCTTGGGGTCAGTTTAGTCGCCTAAAACTTTCACCAAATAAATGAATGGGAGAGGAAAAATCAGGATGAGAGGAGGAGAAGGAGAAACCATGGAATCTTTTAGTAATTTTACCTAAATTGAAATCCATCTGGTGTTTTTAATTTTTTGAAATACATTACACAAAATAGAATCTGTTTCTACTTTCATGAATTTCTTTTTCTGCTACAGTGACCCATAGGCTTGTATTCAATTATTTATAATGATGTATCAGTAGCTGTGGCGGGTTCAGATCTAATATGCTAATGGCAGTACTGTATCAGTGTAGGAACTTAAAAATGAGGTGGAATGAAACATTTTAAAGTAATGTTTTAGTTTCCTCTATTAACCCTTAATAGCTTCAACTCGTCTGTGCAGATCTATTTTTTCTAAGGAGCAGTTGAATATGAGTTTTTAGAGGTTCGTTCTTTCCATTGATGCTTTGTAAGGGTCTCAAATTCATGCAAATGGTTCACAAATTCATGAAAATGGCAAAGTGCTTCCATCAAAAGATTGCATGTAAGCATTTCAAGTCTGTGTCCTTTCTGTCATGAGCACTACAGCTGATATCTTTCTGATTCCCAGTGTGTTTTGCAGTAAATCAAGACACAGTAAATGAGGGCAATTCAGACTCCATCCTCAACTCCTTGTTCATATTCCCCATGGGGAAATTTCCCTTCTGTATTTCTCTCAGCATTGCAGCTCAGATGTGTTCCACTTTTAAACAAGGATTTGGCCCTGGCATCTTTTTGATGTAACTTCTTAAGGTATTATCAATGCTTGTCAACCCAAGATCTAAGGTGCTTGAAGAAGTCTCAAGATTAAATTTTTTCTGTTCTTTAGACTCACGTTATTGATTTGGGGGCCTTTAGAGATTTAGTGGCTTCTGTTTGCAGGTTTTTTCTGTGCCAGCCATGTGATTAGGTTTTACTTTAAAGGAGAAAAACATTTATTTAAGCAGTAGAACTGCAAGTCGTTTGTCCTACAGATTTTTGTCCTGTATTTTCTAAACTCTTTCTCCTCAGCAGGATAGCATGAGCTCCCTGCCTATTACATTCCCACCAGAAAAGAAGCAGCAATTGTACAAAGTTCATGATGTCTAAAGCCACACGCATGCCAAGTAGGCAGGACAGGTATGTTGGTCAACCAGCTGGCAGCTCCACAGCAGTGTCTCAGGGCTGACTTATGACCACATTTCCAATGCAGGGGCCAGCAATTTCAGCTTCTGTCCTCGACCCAGACAGTGATTTGTATAAAACTCTTAGGAACTTAATTATTTTTGAGACTTTTATCCCTAATTTTAACTTAAATCAGCCTGTAGGTTCAAAAGTTATTAGAAAGCTCTTCCCAGATTGAAATACAGACCAGTGTGATCGTAAAAGCTTCCTTTTCTTAGGAAACTAGATTAAAAATGTAAGGGATGTGTAACTCCCATCAGTTGGTGCTTTGGGAAAATGCTTAAATGTCATAAGACTAGGGATTAAATCATGAGACTTGGATAACAGAACTGTTATATACTGCTCATAAACTGATCTAATTTCTCAGATATAAAATGTGAGCACAGGCTGTGCAGTTTTGAGAACATTTTTCCTATTTACCATGGCAGACTATTGGCAGGAGGAAGCAAAACTGCCTGTTACATAGGCACGATAAAACTACAGCCACTAAATGGCAGCTGAGGTGGAAACCCCAGACAGAGGGCTTTCATTAGGAGAATAACAGCCTCTGTTCTCCACCAGCATTGCTAGTCACTAGTGATTTTATAACCACAGAAAGCTCTGTGAATTTAATTGCTGGAAGTTTCCTTCTTACTTCTTTTAACAGCATCTAAAATTCATGCTCAGGGACACCAATCAATCAGGAAACAAATCTTTGCTCTAAGTTAGCCTTTGCAGGTGGTTTAAAGAAAATTGAATTCTTTCCCACCTGGCCATGTGCAACAACACCTTTATCCTCTTGATGAGGCCAAAGTGAAAGTCTCTAAGCTCACTGTCAGCGCTGCTGCAGTTGACTGGCAAGCCTGGGGTGCTAAAAAAGTTGTTCGGGTGTCAAACTTTGCCCCTGAGACAAAACATATTACTTCTTATTTTTTAGAGTGCCTGTTATTTTGCCTGAAATTACGTAGCTGAATCTTTCCCAGAAGTGACAGCAATAAACAACTGTACCACTTTCAGAGTCAGCAATTATAAATGCTAATTGTATGTTCTAATGGATAAACAGGGGGGGCTCTTCTAACAAGAACATAATATATCCTTTTTTTTTTTTTTTTTCCCTTTATCATAATGTCCACAGAGGTCTAATTATTCGGTTTGCTGCATGTCTATCGTGTGGTAATTTCATAGTATTTCTACTGTGTGGTGTATTTTCTACATTAATGTGCAACTTAGCAAAATCTTCCTATGTTTTCTGCTTGTTTCCTCCTGAACACATCATGCCATTTGTCAAGTGATTTAAGAGCACCCTTGACCTTAAAAATAAAATAAAGCAAGATCACTGTATAAAAAACGTGAACAACTTTTAAAGCAGCCTCTACTGTACCTTCTCCCACTCAATCCAAGAGCTATCGGACAGCATCATTCATTACTCACTGTTGCTGAAGTAGATGAAATGACATGGTGCAAGTGTCCTTATTCATAATAATATTTGGTTTATATCATGAAAGATTTAATTTTCAGTAAAGAGTACAGCACTGAATTATATATAATATACTGCATGTTAGCCAAAACCACTGACAGTCCATTTCAAGCACCTGTACCAATATTTTTATGAGGGGTTTACTTTATCACTGAACTGAGATCACATTTACATTAGTGCTTAAAATTCAGTGGAAGAAAGTGATGTGACCTGGGTATGACGGATATACCATAAGAGTTTAAACACTTATTCCTGTTTAGGAATTTAAGAGATTTGGAAAGCACAAGCACAATGCAGACCTAGTGCAGTGTGACAAATATAATTTCTCTTTAAGCTTCTCAGTCATCACATAAAATTGACTGGTTTAAATCGGGGGGGGAGGGTGTTGTAATATTGCACTTCTATTCTCCTACTGTGAAACTGATAATTCTTAGTAATGTCTTTTAAAATTGGTCAGTTCTTCTATCATGTAGAGTGAAATACTGCTCTTCTTGAATGCTAGGCTTTCAAGAAGGGGGCTGCTCTGCCTGCTCTTCAAAGGGGAAATTCTTTAGACCTATATGCAAGCGTGAAACTGGAGCAGTGTCTCAGGTCATTGTATTGCCACATGGGAGCATATTTCAGTTTACCTTTCATCCTTTTTGCTTGTTCCAGTGTGTTCTGTATATGAGAAATGAGAGCAGGAAATGTGAAGTGGAAAGGGAGAAATAATATACTTACTATAATAATTAATTATTAATTTTTTATAATATAATTAATAATTTACTTACATTCATATAGCAAGAGATCATAAGAGAGAGCACATCATTTTAAGAAAGGATACACTGCTGTGTGTGCTAAAGTGGCTTTTGCTTATCATCTGAGGGACCTTAGATAGAAACCTGCACAAATTCTTCATATTCTTTAATTATAGAATAGACTCATACAATCGTTTTGGTTGGAAGATCATCAAGTCCAACCATTAACCCAGGGCTGCCAGGTCACCACTGAACCATGTCCCTCAGCATCACATCTGTATAGCTTGTAACAGCCTCCAGGGATGGTGACTCCACCACTTCCCTGAGCAGCCTGTTCCAGTGCAATAGAACCCTTTCTGTGAAGAAATGTTTCCTAATATCCACTCTAAACCTCCCTGGCACAACTTGAGGCCATTTCCTCTTGTCCTGTCTAGGATGCCACCTTCACCATCACGATGTAGTTTTTAGAGGAAAGTCTTCAAGAAGGTTACATGGTTCAAGAAGTTGTTTCTTTTATCTGTGGGTCATCTTTTTATTTTCCCAAGATTACAATCAGTAAAAGCAGGGATAAGTGTTGCTCGGGGCCAACCATAATCCCCGAGTCCCTGAGTTGGCCAAGGCCATGACATGCTTTCCTATATCTCCCTTTCCCTCTCTTCAGCATACACCTCTGAGGAGGGAGGTTCAAGGGGAGTGCCAGCTGAATCAGTTTGCCTTGCCGAGGAGTCTGCCACAGTACACAAAATATCAGTAGACAGATGTCCAGCACAAAATGGAATAGAGATACGCCCCATGTCAGCCTGAAAGTTCTCCTGATTCTAAAGAGGACTCTAAAGAGCTGTTTCAGTTGGAGAGTCCTAATTGTGTGTATTCATATGTGCAGCCAAACACACACACTTTGGGGAAACCAATTACAGTGCATAATGAACAAAAAATTTTAATATATATTTTTTTTTTTAAGTATTTCTTTCAGCTCTGTAGTTCATTTGTTCCTCTAAAATAATCCATATATTTCTTTTTGTAATGAGTGTCTATTATCATGCAAATGCCACAGCTATTAGCAAATCTTTCGATCAGCAGAAAAGTTTAACTCTTACCTTGCTACAACTCTTGGTAGATTCATAGTTAAAGTAAATAAAGAGGGTCTTGCACAGCCAAGTGCCTCTTGACTCCAGAAACTCTATAGTGCACTTATCCATCATAGCTGGGAGCTCTGGGAGTAGTCCAAACCAGCTCATTTTCAGCAGGTGAAAGTGGAGGGTACATATTAGTTTACTAACTGTTATACAGAGCTGACTTAGGCTTGTGCCTATCAATATAATCTTGGTTACAATTTGGGTTTCAATATCTCATTGAGGGCACAGGTTGAATTGGTCCCTGATGACGTCAGGTGTGTTTGCACAGATCTCATTCGAAACACAACAAAACTAATAAATAATCTTGAAATCCAGGAGATAGGAACAGTAAACATGGAAGAATGTGTTTATTCTCTTATTTTTTGCATCAAAATAATTTTACAAAAGGCATTAAAATTAATTTCAGCCCCACAGCTCCTCTGTCGACTAAGGAAATTCTATCCATGCAAAAGGGTTAATGTGGGTGATATTTACCTCTGTGCCAAAATATGTTCCCTATGAAAAAGTAACAGGGTTACTGGTCTTTTGAAATTACTTCATACTTTTTGTGTGGAATTTCATCATCTATTCCTCTTTGCCTTGTTCAGTTTGGTATTTCTAATTTCAATTTAATGTTTCAGGTGAGAGAAAAAATAACCATATATATTGTATATTCTTCCAGAGGTTAATCACCCTTATTGTGATAAAATAGACTGTTCTTTTAATAGACATCCATTGGAAAGTGTAGTGACAAGAGCTGCAAATTACTTTAACATTATCCCTGTCACTTGCAAATATATGTGACTTCTCTGATCTGCACATCCAGGTGCAAGAATTCACAAAATATACAAGTTCTGAGAGCCACTGTGCTACAGTAAGAATACATTTTCTCTTAGTTATTTATTAGCAGTGCTAGGATATTTTTAGTTATCCCTGCTGTCCACAATTTTGTTCTGAGGTATTTAGGTTTTCCTATGTATCTTGAGTCTGGTGCTCAGTCCCATTGGCACTTTATAATGCATAACTTTACAATATCACCAAAGATATTCCCATTAGGTGTTGGTTCCTCATTTATAATTTCTTTATTCAGATTCTCAGTGTTCTTTAATGTGTTTGATATATAAGCCGTGTTGATTTTGTGCCATGCTACTTTTTCATCTGAGATATAATAGGGAGAGATATTTATACAGAAATTAAAGCAAGTATTTTCAAAAGTTATCTTCATCTACTGAATTTGTAATATCATCACAAAATGACATGAAATTTCCTAAGAAGACCTGTTTTCTATTAAACAGTGTTGATTGGTATTAATCATGCTACCACTCAATCCAACTGATTGCCTCTTTTCACATTATTTTCACAATTTTTCCTTACAATGATGTCATGTTGAGATGATCCCACTTGCTTCTTTGAAATGTTGGTACGTTGTCTGTTTTTCTAGATTTTAGTGTTTCTTCTGTGTTACAGTAGATACTATACTTCAAAATTATTGTCCAGAGGAAACCCTCAGACCATTCCTTAGAAATTATAAACCGCAAGTAATCTGATTTTGTAGATTTGAAAACAATTCATTCTCATAAGAAAGCTGTATCAGTTACATTATTTAAAACAAAAATGAAATGATCACAGAATTCTTTTTTTCTGTGATTCCATGAGTTTGGGATGGGGGGGTGGGTATTGCTGTAGGCTGTTTAGCCCACACTAGAAAGTAATGTCTGTTTATTGTGAAGTTTAAAATTAATGCTACCTCCTCACAATTTTTCTGTATTTAGTATCAACCATTAATGCAAAATTCATGCAAATAGTTATTACTTCATATGCTAAATAAAACCCTACAAACATCACAACGTTTCAAATGAATTTTGAAACTATGCAGCTGAACGTTTATTAACAGTATTTAACATATTTCTAAACCTCTGTGCCTTATATTTTGGGAATAGTTAGGTTTATTTTATTTTAAAATCCATTCAAGTCTATAGTTCTGCTTTTCTGTTTCTTTACATCTTTAAAATTTTATTTTGACATCGACAAACAGAATTTACAAATGCCAGCAGAATTCTCATACTATGCTGGGAAGCTTTTTAGTAGCCAAGGCAACTGTATGCCAAGAGTTTGAGATGCTGGAGGCTCTTTTTTTTTTCTCTTGAGCAGGGACACTTTGAAAAATTAGGGTGTAATTATTGCTTAGTTTTAAATAACAGTCCAAGAAGTTTACATCATAAATTCAATTTACTTTCTCTAAGAAAATGACCAATATGAAGTTTTCTTTCTGCCTAGGTTTGAAAAGAATAAGTTAGCTAATGCTTGCTGGCTTTCAAGAGCTGTCTGGAATTTGAAAAAGCAACACTTCCAGATTGCCTGGTTCAAAATAAAGGGTTACATGGTCTTGCAGTGTTGAAAAAAACAATCAAGGGAATACCAATACTTTATCGTTCCTGGGTTTGTTACTTAAGAGAGAATCATATCCATACTTTACAACGTTTTGCCCGTTTCCTTAAGGCTTTTTGCAGCATGCATTGATTGTTGCTGCTAATTGGAAGAGTAATTGAAACACGCCTGCCTCTTCTGTTTTACAGCCAGGCATTGTCATTAGCAAAAGTTATGCCCTCTGACCCCCGAGCTCTCAGGGGTCAAAATATATCGTTATATTGCAGTGCAGTATTTCGTAACAAAAACATGGCTGTGGTACAGCTTAAACATTTAGGCATTTTTTTTTTAAGTGAAAAGAGTAGCTTATCAAAGAAAAGAATGACCTGCTAACTATATTTATCTTACACTTTGAGTAACTGCTGGCAAAATACAGAGTCCTGAGATGTACTGTGTAAATATTTTATGAAGGAAGCTTCTCCAGCAGAGATGTTAATAATTTAAAATATGATGTACTACATACTGAGTTTTAGGCATAGACATTTAGTAATAAATTTGTATTTTGTATGAAAGCCTGGTAAATGACTCCCTTGCCACGTATTTTGCGTTACAATTGTGTTTGCATGTCTTCCTTCATAAATTATGCCTATGTATATACATGTCACAATAAACTTGGATTTTTAAAGCAGAGATGATTCCAGGGTCCATTTAGAAAGGATTGTGGAGCACACCTAAAAAAGATGTAGCCTCCAGGTCAATAGTGTACGCCTCCAAGAAACCAGTAATTTGTTGGAGGTGTACATTTATTTTGGTTTTCCTCTAAAGCTTCCTACTCATAGGGTGATTCAAGGAAGAATGGTCCTCCAGAAAAGCAACTATTGTTTTTAAGTCAGGTTTTATTCTGTTAAGCATGGCTGCAGTGAGGGCAGCATTCATCTTTAACCCATTAGCCAGTCAGTTAGAGAAGCTGCCCAGGAATCACAGGACCTACTTTGTAGATGCTTTTCTATCCACATCCCAGTCAAAGGCACATAACTCCTCTGGGCTGAGCTTTAAATGCACTTGGTTTAGAAAACTAATTTATGGTATTTTGCATATTGAACTCCTTGGATTGTTTCAGAATAATGTTTGCGGTGATAAATTTTCACATTGTATTTCCAATTTTCCCAGGGTTCGTGCTGTGGAAACAAAGTAGATAGACCACACAACAACAAATCAGTGTAAGGGTGGGTTTATAAATGTGTCAGTCAAAAATTGTCTTTTAATTCTTCAGGTTTACAATTTTATTTGCCAATTCTGCTTTTTGTATTGCACTCTTATCTTTTTGTCCTTAGTTACACTTGCTGTTTTATTATCCCATGTTTTTTTAATAGGAAATTAAGTTTCTGCTCTGTGTAGAATTAACCAGAGAGCATCCCGAACAAGCAGCTATGTTCCAATATGTCAGAATAGGTTTACCATTTCATACATGTATGATATTTATGGCTGCAATATAATAAAATATTTAAAGTTCAGATTATATCTCTTCTGTTCTAAAATTCAAAACGTTCTCTGTCAGGTAGGAGTATTACATCTCAGTATTAACTATCTCTCTGCATCAGATAATGCTCCCTATTTGTATTTGTTAATGAGTGCAGACATTCATATTTTAGTACCTGATGGGGATGTAAGAGACAGAATATAGATTTTTTTTCCCCCTAAATTAGAAAATTATCTGAACGGATGGTTGATTAATAATCATTCTAAATTAAAGTGCTTTCATAAGCTACCACACAGTACCTCACTTTTAAAAAATCAATCTTTCAAAGCTGTCACTTTTGTCATTTGTGAAGCATTTGTTGAGGAGGAAAGAGAATATTTGTCCTAATTCTAAGCTCCCTAAGCTGTGCCAAGGAGAAAGAAAAAAAAAAAAAGTCATCCTGCTAATGCACTGTATTGCAACAGAGATTAAATTGATCAGTCTGCTTAGGTATTTCCAGAGTGTCCCTGGCTGTAATATCTGGGCTCTGTATTGATGTGCTGTACAGTGCACTAATAGGTAATAGAAAATATTTGAATAGCTAGCAGTAGATCTCATTCCACAAATGACTTTTACCATGGTGGATTATTGAAATCATAAGCCTGGTGTTTGAAAGGCCTGAGACTTTGGTGAAATGTTAAAAAGAAAAGAGGAGCAAATTTCTCAACTTGCATTAGCCTTTTCTGGGGATGGGATGGCTCTGAGCCTGCCCAGGGAACTTTCCCACAGACGTTTATTGCAGGACTGGGACTGAAACCGAGGGTGAGAGACAGTAATTTATAAGTACTGATCCTGGATCTGTCATCTCCTCTCCGAGTGGTTTTAACACAGAATTCTGCCGCAATTTCCTCTTCTTAATGAGCCAGCAAGGATGAATCAGTTAATGTTTGAACGTATCTTTGAAAATGTTACAGGCTGTTCTTGTTTGACTTTCATTAAGATTTTATTTTAATCTAAGACGACAAGTCAAACACAAAAGATATGCAAAGTACTCCATATTTTGGCCAAAGCCTATTTAGAACACTGTACCTGGATATCAGAAAGAAAATAATAATAATAATGGAAAAAGGGAAAAAGAGAGGGAGAAAAACTGGATAACACATTTAGTGCCTTTAGTGAGCTCATGCCTCCTGCTATGGCTGACCTGGAATACCTAATGCTGAAGATTCTTGCAAAGGGCCTGATCCTGGGGCTTGCACAAGGCCCAGCACACACTGCAGTAAGAATTTGTAGTTTTGCCACGAGTGAACTTCCCATCATAATGGATGTGTTCAATAAGCTCAACGTATTGAATCTGAGCACAGAGGTGTAGTTTTTAGAGTGATTGGAGGAGTTTTGGGTGCTGAGGCCCAACAAATGCCATTTTTGACCTCTTAATAAATTATAAACACATGACTGAGGGGCTCAGGGTGTGGACGCATTGCTTTTCCTCTCTCTTGCAAACAGGGAAGAAGACCCTGGAAAGGAGTGCTCTGCTGACTGGTGGTGTTCTTTGTTACTTTCTTCCTCAGTAGTTTCTTTTATTGCCTTTGGACATGCTGTAAAGAAACACCAATCTCTCTCCTCTGTCACATTAACTCACAGGCTGCTCAGCAGCCCTCAAAGTCTCACAAAGGTCGCAACATTTCTTTAATCATATATATCTATCTTACTTTTCTTGTGACTTCCCAGTTTCCATGCTGTTGTGTCAGGAAAAAAAAAAAAGCATACAATATTAACCTTTGGGTATTTGATTTGTTGGTATCCCCAAGAGGAAGCTGAAAGCAGACCAGATCACAGTTTGTTGATTGTGCTTCTTGTTCTGAATTTATATCATATTTAATTAATCTCATTCTTCATGTCATCCAGTAGTCACCTGAAAGGGTCAGAAATACTCTGACTTGGCAAGGCAGGTGGGGAACGGGGTCTTTGTGTGGAGTTTCAGGGCTTAGACACATCTTGGGAAGTGATGTTCCTTGTCAAAAAAGTGATGTTCCTGACAAACGCTGCTTGTGCACTTCATGCTTAAATTCAGGCATGAGCTGGACATGCCTTTTGAACTTAGGACACTTTTTCCTAAGGTCTCATTGGTAGAGACCTGCATACGAAAGGGAAAGGGTTTGTTTTCTTTGTAATGTGAAATGTAGTCCTCAAAGGACCTGTCTAGGCATTTCATGTAGTCTATGTCTTGGTTCTGGTTGTAGTCTCTCTTTTCATGACATGAGTTTCTTAGGCCTTTATTGTCTTTTGTACTGAGAGTTTTAATTTTTTCTTACATTACTTCACAGCTTTTGAGCTGTTCCTGTCAAGAGGGTGGAAAAGGAGGGGAATCTTCTGAAGTGTAGTGGCTACAGGGAGCAGGGATGGGGGGATTTTGCTGACCTTCCAGTCCTGCGCTGTAGTGAGACATTCGCCTTGCGAAAAGGCAAAACTACTTTTCTGCACCTACTAAGTTTTCAGACAAAAACCAAAAGGATGCTGTATTTCCAAGTCTCAGAGGTCAAACTTTCATTATTTCACTGTGTGCAGAATCATAGAATCATTTTGGTTGGAAGAGACCTTCAAGATCATCAAGTCCAACCATTAACCCAGCCAGATCACCACTCAACCATGTTCCTAAGTGCCACATCAATACATCTTTTAAATGCCTCAAGGGATGGTGACTCCACTACTTCCCTGGACAGCCTGACTGAGGGCTTTACAATCCTTTCTGTGAAGAATGTTTTCCTAATATCCAACTGAAACCTCCTCTGACATAACTTGAGGCCATTTCCTCTTGTTCTATTGCTTTTTACATGGGAGAACAGATCAACCCCCATCTAGCTACAACCTTCTGTCAGGAAGTTGTAGAGAGCGAGAAGTTCTCCCCTGAGCCTCCTCTTCTCCAGGATAAGCAACCCCTGTTCCTTCAGCTGCTCCTCACAAGACTTGTTTTCTAGACGCTTCACCAGCTTCACTGTCCTTCTTAGAACATGCTCCAGTATGATAACGTCCTTCTTTTAGGCCCAAAACTGAATACAGTATTTGAGATGTGGCCTCACCAGTGCTGAGTACAGGGGGAATGCTCATTTCCCTAGTCTTGCTGGTCATGCTTGTGTTGATACATGCCAGGATGCTGGTGGCCTTCTTGGGCACCTGGGCACATTACTGGCTCATATTCAGATGGCTGTTTGACCAACACCGCCAGGTCCTTTTCCACCAGACAGCTTTCCAGCCATTCTTCCCCAAGCCTATGGCGCTGCAGGGGGCTGTTGTGACCCAAGTGCAAGATCACAGATCTTGGCCTTGTTGAACCTCATAGCATAGGCCATATGCCCTGTCCAGATCCCTCTGTAGAGCCTCAAAAAGTACTCAAAAGTTAAAGGAAGCAAACTTTCCTTTAGGACGCCACTCACCAAGATTTATTTCCTACAGTGACTTTTCCTTCTCTGCATGCTGCTGTGGTATCTCCAGGCTTTTTTCTAAGTCTCATGTGGCTTTGCCTCCTCCTTCCTTCCCTCTCTTGCCTGTCTCTGCTCCTTCCTCAGTTAAAATACTGGTCTTCACCTTCCTAGTCTCACTCTCATAGTGTGGGAGTGAGTCCTTTCTGTATTTTGGCATCTACAAGTCTGACTTTGGTCAAAGTCCTTTTTATGTCCAGTAGAAAGAAAGATGGCTCTGCAGAGGGCATATCCTCTGGGATCCTTAGGTGTCTAAGGTAAGTTTTGAAGCTATCATTCATTGTCACCCTATACCTATTTCTCTCCCTAGATTAAAAACTGACAAGCTTTCACTCAGGCTTTTAACTTTAGATGTCTAAAATTTGAGTGAGATGGTCCTCACCATTATTATTTAGAGTTTCCCTTGCCCCTCTTAAGGTCGTTGTTTCTTTACAGATTTCCTAAACTCCATTCTTCTTTCCGTCTTTTTTTCCCATGTCTTCTCCAGTCATACCGTCACATTTTCATTATCCTAGTCTCCTGTTCCCCTTCAGATTTGTGCATAAGTACCTCATCAGCCTTTAAATCTCCTGATATCTCCATAAACATATGTTTGTTCCTCTTCCTCCCCGCCTGGAAGTTCCCTTAGCTCTCCTCTAATCTCTACTCTTCCAAAAATTGCTTTCTCCCACATGAGTTCTCCACACTTCCTCTTCATTTCTTCCCTAGCTGATCTGCAGAAGAAAATAAGGGCAGAGATGTTGTGGATAATGTCTTTCCTACTTTTACACCAGCTAAAACACATTCAAGGAGTGCTCAGTCTATTTTGACTGTTGTGCTCTCCTCCTCCCCAGTCCCTCTCCCCAGCATCCTACAACACTACTAGGAATTTCCCAGCTCCATTGACTTTATTCCTGCAGAAGGCAGGTGGTCAGGTGCCGTGGAGGGCAAAAACCATGAATCTAACCCATCTAAGAGCAGATGTGTGTACTGGCCTGCAGTAATAGCCTAAAACCCCTAGAAATCCTTTCCCTTTACTCAGAAACAGCTATTTCATACTACTGTCATTAACATTTGCCTCCTGCAGTGGTCTATTATTGTTTAAAGTCTCTGACACATAAAACCAAAGTCTTTGTTTGAGAGGGAGTAAGCAGGGGGAACACATACATTCCATCCAGCAAATTTGCTCTATTACCATATGTTCTTACACGGCAGCTTCTTTTCCTGATTTAAACACCACTGTAGCAGCCACAGCAGCAGCACCTGCCTCTTCCAGGCTTCCCACCAGCACTTTTAATGGGTTCTGCCTCACCATCATCCCCCCCCAGCCTACCTTCCATCTCAGCTGCCCTTAGCATGCTGCTGGAGAACAAGGGGGGGAGATTTCTTTCTTGTTTCTCATCTGCCTTACACTCGTTTTACCTGTACAAAACTGTCACCTCATTGGAACAGGGGAGTGAAAAGTCCTTGTGCAGGGATCAGATGTTGAGTTTCTTCTTTAAATTCTGCTTCATCATGCTCCCATGCCACCTAAGATGAGGGGTGTAGTAATTTAATTGTAACACTCTTCTTCTACCAACTTGCTCAATAACTGAACGATATGAAAGGTCAAGGTTTACAAACTGGTGAACTCTGCTCTTGGATACTGTTGTTCTCCTACTTGCTTTCCCCATTGAGAAGTAATTGCTTTGAGCACCAGAAATGATTACAGAAGATTACACCTTTTAAAGCAGCCTCAGAATCTCGTTACAAAGAAGAACACAGTCTGTAAAATGTTGTATGCCTCGCCCAGCAATTACTCACTTTGTTGTAGCTAATTTCAGAAAGCATAAATTGCCCATTATTTCTGAAGAGGATTTTTGGTTTTTTATTTTTTTGACCAGCAGTGCTGAAAGTGGTTGTTTTTCCAACAGATTTTGCTATGGCTTCCACATAGTTGTACAAATGAGAAAGACAATATTTTGTTTCTATTTCTTGCATTCTTCTTTAGAATTTAAAATTTAATTGCATAATGGTAAAATCTGCTGATGAACAAAGTTTAGTAAACCACTGGCATTGCCTAAACTATGTGTTTTAATTTTTTCCATATAAAAAATATTTCATGATAAGGATGTAATCGCAGCATATTGTAACAGGTCAGGCAAGTCAATCCACAAGAAAATAATTTGTTAAACAATTACTTTGATATCAGTATCACCAAGTAGTATTGCTATCATCATCTGTGCTAACTCATTTCTGCATGTTGTCTCTCATGAAGGAATATATTCTTACCTCTGGTTTAATTTATGTAGTTTATATCATGAAATACCTCATTTTAGTGAAAAAAGTCCAACCTGTATTGGAGAAGAGCCACAGAAAGTACTTCAGTTGCAGGCCATGAGAGCCTGTAGCAATTTCGGAGAGCACAGCTGTTTCTTGGAGTGATCCCAAATGGAACATGTACAGTTTGGGTGAACTGACAGAAATATTTTCATTTGAGGAATAATGAAGTATTTCATTTTAGTAGATACTTTTTAGAACAATATTTTTTGCACCATTTCTGCATCATCATTTTTTCCATAGCTGCTTCTTTCATGGAAGAACATAATATTTTGACTTTTTACCCCAATCTGAATTTTATATCCCATAGAAATTCCAATTGTTAACTGGTTTCAGAAATCAGTAACCTCCTATGCATATTTCAGTGTCAGGAGCTATACTGAAAGCACTGTCTTTAGGAAAGTGGTACATACATCTGTCTATGTAAGCCTCAATATAATTTAATATTAATATAACGTCATTTTAAGAAACTTGATTGGATTATGCAAAAGAAATTCCCTTAAATTATTAAAGCCAACATAAGTGAGGTTGGATGAAGAGGCTGTCGTACTGTACTGAAATACATAGGATTCTGCCCTCTTGCATCCTCATGTGAAGATGAAGAAGAAGGTTTCTGTTGTTCTTTTCCCCACACTGCTTCTGTTTGTGTTGCTGTGGGGTGGTGGTGTCCAGCTCTCACAGAATCACTGTGTTTCACAGGGAAATGGGCCAGATTCAGGATGTCCTGGGGTATGTACAGCCACACGCTCTAAGGAACCACTAATTCCATTCATCGCTGTTTGCTCCTTGGACCCCGTCTGAGGAGGTCTGACCTCAGGGCTTGTGGTAAAGAAGGAATTTGAGAGCATGGTAGATTATTTGGTAGATATGCTCATTTAGATAAGAGGCACCATTGAATCTTTCTGGATGAAACTGTAAGAGTTGTGATGACATTTGTTTTACCATGGAAAGTGGTCAGTCTGTCTTTCATGGAATATTAAAGAAAAAAGATAATCAGTTAATTTAAAAACCAGATATGTTTGGAGAGTGAAAAGACACAGCACAGTAAGTTCCAGAATACTAGGAGAACAAGAAAATTAAATTGCAGCTAACTAAAGGACCATTGTGTTAAGACTGGGGGGAAAAAAAAAAAGAAAAAAGAGAAGAGAAGAGAAGAGAAGAGAAGAGAAGAGAAGAGAAGAGAAGAGAAGAGAAGAGAAGAGAAGAGAAGAGAGAAGAGAAAAGAGAGGAGAAACAAGCAATGTCTGAAATTAATTTAGGAATAGGAAATTCTAGGATGGCTGAATATCTGAACAGTTGAGTGCAGTGTGAGCAAATAACTTGGTGTTCTACACACCAAAGCGTGATTTTGTTTTAAAACAGACTGCAGTGTTTGTCCAAGACTTTCAGCTGTCTTCCCATGTTGCAGAGTGGGTGTGCATATGCTCACACGTGTATGGCATTGTGCATTTCCTACATAATTGTTACGATCATCCCATTTGTTAGGTCTGTAACCCCACACTACAGTGTAACAAAAGGGGAGTAGTAATACTCGAGTCTTTAGGGAGGTCTCGAGAAGTTTATTCCTTTGCTCATAAAAATAAACCTTCCTAAGCTCAGTACTTTTTTTTCTGTAATAGGCATTCTGATCAGCTGTACTACTCACTTCCATCTGGCATTGAATTTCCCAAAGATGCAGCTTTTTCATTATCTTATTAAAAAAAAAAAAAAGAGTGCTTATAAGGTAAATCCTTTAGTGCCCTGTTCAATATGTAATCTTCTCTGTGAGCTCTTTACACTGTAGCATCAGATGCCATGGATCTAAAAAGTAAGTGCCCAAACCCAGAACAACAGAGAGCTACAAGGGGTACCTTCAAATGTAGCCTGTGCCTTGTAGAATAATTCAGTTTTCAATTAATACATATCAGCTAAAGACAGGTGGACAAAAAATAACAATATAACAATAGCACAGTGACCACGAAATCCAGACGCATGCTGACTGACAGCAGATGAGATCTGGTTTATCAAGTAAGGTGTATTAAACAGCTGCTTTCAGAAATTAGGGGGACAATGATTCCCGATTATGGAAGGAAGCAGCAAAATACCTGCTTCTTTTGTCCCAGTTCCCTTATGGAAAAGGGAAGAAGCAGGCAGAACCCATAAAAGGTGACAGCTCATGCAAAGGCTAATCCTGCTGGTTTACCACTGAGGATAATTTTAATTTCCAACTGCCAAGGGCATTACTATTCTGTATATAAAATCACCCTTAACTGGTATTTTTGACTGCTGATGAGCTTTATTCCATTACTGGCTGGATAATCCCAGCTCCCGTTGACTGCCGGGGGCACTGGGGACACTGCAGCAGTTAAAAAGTGCTCCTCAGAACATGTAAATGCAGGGACATGAGTGCTGGTTCTTCTGCACGGCTTGAAGTCAACTTCTAGCTAGGTTGGTTACCTGGGAAACAGCTGTCAGCACAGTGGAAAGGAATCTATTTAGTGTGGTGGATAGGTGATAGTTTAAAAAAAACCTAAGAAACAACAAAAAAAACCCACCACCATTGCTCCATAATTTAGATTTTTATGTGTATCATAAAGAAGCAGGAGAGTGTACATTTTAAGAAGTTTGTCAGAAATAAATTATTCCCCAAACTAAACAGCCTGGGACTGCAGCAGTTATTTAAATTGTGGGAAGGGTCTTTTTATAAGGGATTTAAATTTCAGTAGTAGAACAAAATTTGTTTATCACGACAGTATTGAAAAACAATGTAATTTTTGGTAGTTATTTTCAATTTGTATGCTGCAACTAATGCCATAATGGAGAATAGTTGGGTTGTTGACAGTTTTTATCTTTAGGGTTCTTCCAGAAGCTTTAGTCTTTAGATCCCCCCTCCAGTGAAGTTAAATATTGTAGGATTTTTCAGATAATGGTTCCTAAATCTTCAGGAGATGTAGCTTTTCCAGAATTGTCAGAATTAAGAATTCCTGGCTTCTGCTCCGTGCTCAGATTCACTGACACATCTCAAAGACAAAACCAGAAAAGACAGTGAAAGAAGATGCTGGGTTGTCTTGGCACCAGTTATCATGCATTTCTGATTGCCTAATGATAATGGCACCAGTGAAGCTGTAGTTTTGGCAGAGAAGGAAAACCACGTCACCCTAAACTATAGAAGATACATGTTAAAAGTACATGGCTGTCTATCTTCCTCGTTTGTAAGTGCCTGTTTTAATTATTGTTTATGTTTCAGTTTGAACATCTCCCCATTGATTCGTCTTCCTCATATGACCAAGTGGGCTCCCAGAATTTCACTGGAGAGTTACTTTCATAGATTCCTCTTCTACCTTAATCTTGGCTCCCTTAAGGCTGCCAGAGGAGTTAAGTACCCCCCTTCTATTGACATACAGTGGGCACAGGACACCATAGGGACCAATTTCTATTGAAAAAGACAGACTTTTGCCTTCTCCTCTGCCCCAGGACAAGTGTCACTGCCAGTGCAGTGCTCACAGAGAGATCAGGGAGCTCTAATCCTGTTGAAGAAGAGGATAGAAAAGAAAGAAAAAAAAAAACCACATTTTTCTCATCCAGATTCTTCATTTGGATAGCTGTGTGACTTCCTGAGTGCTTTGTGGCTCAGCAGTTGGGACAGGAACATTCAGAACATCTTCACAGCAGCCAGCACTTGAATCTGTTCAAACCAAGTGCGAAATACACTGCAGTTGTATTAGACCTTTTTGAGAATCCTAGCCTAAAAAAAATCATCTGGTTATTTTATGACAATAATCCCCCAGTCATTTAATTTAATCCTCTAGCTAAAGATTTAAGACATTACTCTTTCCAGGTGTTACAGATAGTGAAATTCCCATTAATTCATGTGAACATCACATTAGTTAGCTGATAGGTGTATGCATAAAGGCAGACATAGTACAAATGTATAAAAATGCAGGAAGAGTTTGGGGTGTTATATAATGTATATGTTTGTTCATGAGTAAATATGACAAAATCAGGCATGGAACAGCTTTGAGCTATTAAATAAGAAGTAAGTCCCTAGGAGTTTCCAAAGTAAAAGAAAATATCGTGTTTGTACCTCCACATATTGTGAAATTCTGATTATTTGTTTTTTTCAGACCTGTCTTTTGGAAAACTTACTTTAGTCTGTCAGCTGGAAAATTACCATCTCAATTACCTGTGTATCCTTCTTTCAAGAGCTAATATTTTCTAAGCTTCCAAGATTAGATAAGGTACATATACCATTAGTCTGGAACACCACTGCTCCATAATGCTGTTTCCATTGCTAGTCTTGCTAATCAATATGCTCAAAACCACTGCCCTTAGCTTAAGTTAAATATAAATTATTCCAGACAGAGGAAGGGAAAGGGAAAGGGAAAGGGAAAGGGAAAGGGGAAG
>JANHGN010026536.1:0-19887 GCA_024605025.1 Megaceryle maxima
AAATCCCGGCTGAACGCATCCGCCGGTTTCGGCTCCCTCTTTTTTTTTTTTTTTTTTTTCTTTTCTTTTCTTTTTTTTTTCCCCCCCTCCTTTTATACTTTTCGCGGCAGCTGAAAGAACACAAAGCTTTGTTTGAGAGGTGCTCCTTTTAAGCTTTTGGTGTCAGTAAGTGACTGTGTGTCTTACCGCTGGTAATATCCCCCAGCTGTAAACTTTTTTTTTTTAGGAACGGATTAATAAATTTAAAAATGCTGTTTTCTAACAGCAGTTTCCTACAACTTAAACTACTTGCATGCAAGTTGTTCCTAGGAGTTGCATGGGGAATATTACCTGTATTCTCTCTTGTCTTTCTGTAGAAGAAAAGAATGCTGTGTAATAGATGTGCATTTCCTATTTACTTGTCTAACCATGTAGAAATACTCAGCTATTTAGTGAGTAAAATTGTTTTACACTGAATACGACTTCATTTTTGTTTTGTTCTCTGTGAAATCCTACAATTTCTCTATTAGGAGACTGTAGTAGTCATCCTACTGTAGGATAGTCTCCTGGTTTT
The DNA here is from genome assembly GCA_024605025.1 of Megaceryle maxima. Classification (NCBI taxonomy): domain Eukaryota; kingdom Metazoa; phylum Chordata; class Aves; order Coraciiformes; family Cerylidae; genus Megaceryle; species Megaceryle maxima. The sequence goes on from JANHGN010026536.1 coordinate 554, forward strand.
TATAACATAGCTTGCAAAATAAGTTTATGTGGCTAAGTTATCGCTGTGATCAGTGCATGTAGCAAGCAAAGTCCCTTTAAACCCTCAAATATTTATTATTTTTTTTTAACACTGTTCAAGCTCAGTAAAACTATTTTTGTCATCACAAACTTTAAGGTGACATGTTAAATTTCAGTCAAGCTCATTTACAGTAATTGGAGGTCTGCTTTTCCTTAAACAACTGGTGAGTTCAGTGTTAGGTACACTGATATGTAACTGCCCTACAGAGAAATAGTCAACATTCTCTGTCTGAAACTTTGCTTCACTCGGGATTCAGAATCTTTGTGTTCTGTTTGAATAGAGCTGCTTTTAACAGCAAAGATCTCTAAAGCATAAAGTATGAGATTAACTCATAATATGGAGAATACAAGCATAAAACTTATTGGACTTTAGTCACAAGTTTAAACTGATGTTAATCTCTGTGACAATGTACATTTTTTGAATAACTTACCAGATTTACTGAAGTAATGTTACCATACGCTTTCATCATGTGTTAATTTTCTGAATACCAAAACAGACAGACACCCTACCTCCCAGTAGAGCAAAAGACACATTTGACTGGAAATTTGAGCATGTTGAAACAGCTAAATGTGCTTGCCTCTTCTTCCCCCCCCAAATCAGACTACCTAAATAATTGCTTTTAAGCAATTGAAAAAGTAGGTGTAACTACAGTTAGAACAGCCCACAAAGCTGCACAATCTTTCATATACTTCTGGAGTAGGAACCATGTCACGACAGTTTATTTACTGCAGTAATAACTTTTCACAGTGCTTTTGTGACAGACTGCATCAGTTGCATATGCTGATCAAAACTGACCTTTAAACAGGTGGTCTTTTGATTGGTGGAGACATTTTACTGTTATTAACAGTACAAGTCAAAGAAGCTTGTGCACATAGGGGGGGAAGTTACCACCAGATTTGCTAAAAGTTAGTGAAAGATTTCAGTAACCGTTGTAGAAAAGCACCGAAGAACCTCTTTTAGTCCTTGAAATGCTTTCTGATAAGTCCCTAGAGCAGTGTAGCAGACCATGCTCACAGTTGCGTTCTGCTAATGTAAATCATGTAGCTTAGTCTTGCAGTAGGTTGTTCTGGACTTAGCTGTCAGATGTTGCATGTAGAAAAAGTGTAGCAATAGGACAAAGACTCATCATGACTTGGCCCATGGGGCCTGGTTTAGGTTCTTTTTCCACCTGCAACTTTTATTGCTCGGGGAGTCTTTCAATATATGCTTTCTGTTGGTACATTATGTGGAAGGTAAGCTTGTTTTGTCTCTGTTGGCTTGCTGGGCAGTGAGATTCCCATTTACTGCATTCTGTATCCTATGCTTAAAACTTATAAACTTTAAGTTTACTTTGTTTATAAACTTTGTTTATAAACAAAGTCTAGATACTGTGAACATACTGCTAAAAGGAAAAGTCTTTTATATGATAGCAATCTTATCTAAATCATCTTCATTTGTAAGTTATCAATTCGAGTACTGCCACCCCCAAAATTGTGTTTTTTCTTTTAGCTTTGATGTAAAGATGGTTCATGTTTCTAAGCTGTGCAAAGTATCTTTTTCCCATATACAATTGATGTTAATGGTGTTGATGTGTTGTTAATTTTGTTAACATAGTTTTACTACTCAGTTACAGTTTTATGTATCCCAGTTCTAAATAGCCACATAAATAAAAATGACCTGGATATGCATAGAAATAAAAATTATCTGAACATTAATTTCCAAATAGGAAGTCAAAGTTTGTTTGAAAGTAGCTCTTCAGAATAAATATGGCATGCATTTCTTAAAAAACAGGCCTATGATGTTTTCTTAAGCCTTATGTGTTGAAAATGGATGCAGAAAATCCTAAACTGGTCCTATTCCAAAGATAATAAAAAAAATTAGGAGTTCAAAGTGTGGCCTTTGGCTAAAATGCTTCTAAAATTCAGTCATTTTGGCTTACTATAATGAGCTGTCTGAATTGATAACTAACATGTTATCATTTTATCTTAACACTTTCGTACTTTTCCTTAGTAGTCTTTACAACTGGCATTGTTCAATAATTCAGATATTTATAAAGATTATATTATGTTGATTTTTGGATAACCCTGGATCAACTTTTTTTGTTGTTGTTGTTTTGTTTTGTTCCTAGTAGCTCTGTAAAATGGGAGAAGATGGGAAAAGTGTCATGTAACAGAAATGACTAACTTTTTTTTTTATCTAACATAGTTAAGTGTTCAGTTGAGAGATGCTCTTAAACTATTGATTGTGACTCAGCAAACCTTAGAAGTTGCTGCTGAGGAATGGATTCCCTTACTGGTGTCTGCATCATTGTGTGTAATAGGCTGCCTGTTGCCATTTCTGAGTGGACTCCCCTTGAAAGTTACAGGAAAGTAGCAAAAATTGCTTAAGCAATTAATTAATTATGGCACAGAAAAATATTTACAATAATTGTAACCTACAGTAACCTACACATGTGTTCATTCTTGAATTTTAATGAGGAGCCTCGATATGTTAATGCAGTCTAATGCATCATAATGCATGTTGTGCCTCATCTGCCCAAGATCTGAGAAGCAAATGATAGAAGATACAGACAGGTACAATGTTTTAAATAATAATACTATTTCAGATAGCTTGTTGCCAAATATAAGTATAGTCAGTGAGTTATGGGGATGCCATAGCATCAGAGGTGAAGCTTGGTTTTGGAATTCAGCGTGCTCTTTTTTTTTTTTTTTTAATTTAAAGTCGTCCTCATGTTACAGGGGGAGAAAAGAGGGAAAGATCTGATCATTAAGCAGTTTTTGATAATAGCTTTCAAAATTCCAGCAAGACGGAGTAAAAGGACTTGTTTTTGTTGATTACCTAAAAATGATATAGTAATTTCTTGGCATGTCTTTTAGAACAGTCTAATGGCTTCTTAAACTGCGTAGAGTTTTGGAAGTATTGATACTAGTTATTTATTGCAGGATTTTGGGTGGTTGTGTTGTTTAGTTTGGTTGAGGTTTATTTGTTTGTTTTTGTTTTGTTTTTTGTTTGAAGTCCTGGAGACCCAAGTGTCTATTTATTCCTAGGACAAGTTACAGCCTGGGAAGCAGTGTAGACACGGGATAATATTGTTAACCCTTTGAAATAGTGTCTGTTCCAACTTTATGCTCATTTGCCCTCCCACCTTTATTTCATTGAACTTTAAGAACTTATAAGTGGTGGTTCCAGCTAGTGACTTACTTTTAAAAGCTCATACACGTTTTATTGTTTGCTTATTCGCTTTTTATTGTTTGCTATGGTTACAGCTTTAACCTTGTAACTTAATTGCTACTTGGAATACAGACATACAGGTTGTTTGGTGGTGGTGGTTATTTTTGAAAGAATACTAGCTAAGTTTTCATTCCTCCTCCAGTAGTTCCTATAACTCGTGTGGGTCTAAGTCTTAAATTCTTCTCAAAATAATTGACTTACTAACAGCTGTGACTGAATTCGTTTCTTCTGAGGTTTTGGAGTGAACTGTTGACACAAGTAGATTAATTTGCTCTAATGCTTTCTAGTGGACAGACACAGTCCATGGAATTTCAGCCAATGTGATCTCAGATGTATCTACCTGAGCAGGTAGGAATTAGGGGAGAGAGAAATAACTAACAGAAAATGTGAGTGGAGGAAGGAGACAACATTATGTAATACTTTTTGAGATGAGGTGAACAGAACTAGTGTGAGGATAGGCACTGAGGAGAGACTGTTAGCCAAAGGTAGAGTGAGGACAAACAGGGCTAAAATGTGGGAGAAAAGGTCAGGAAGAATGAAAGAAAAGTACAGTTAGGAATCAGTGTGATTAGGAACTAGTGTGACTTTTGTACAACAGACTGGCCAGGTAAGAAGATGCTAAAGGAGACGTAAGGGAAGAATGTTTAGAGTAAGTAGGGAAAGGTGAAAGAAAATAACTTGTCCTGCTTAAAGTAATCAAGTCAAAGCTAGATTGCTTTCTATGTGCTGAAAGGAAATTTTTCCATTAAGAATTTTGTTTAAAGTTTGGGCTTGTTGAGAAAGCATTCAAAAGCTTTGATTTGTTATCCCATGAGACTCTGGGGAGTAAAGACTAATGCTATAAACCCAGATGAAGAAGGTGGTCCTAGGTGTGCACTGCTACTTTTCTTTCAAGCATGAATTCTGAATTAAGGATCAAGGTAACTTGAATAATATTTGAGCAATTATAGGATAGGTCTTAACACATCTCCCCCTCTCTCTCTTTTTTTTTTTTTTTTTTTAGGGTTTCTTTGTAATTGCTGCCATGGGAAGATACTTGACTATGCTGTTGCTGCTCTTGCTGCTGGTGCAGCATTTTGGAAACTGTGAAGGAAATCAAAGGCCACATCATGCTCCACCAATGCAATTTACACAAGTACAGTATAATGCCACCGTATATGAGAATTCTGCAGCCAAGACTTACGTTGGCCATCCAGTGAAAATGGGCATTTACATTACAAATCCATCATGGGACTTAAGATACAAAATTATTTCTGGTGATAATGAAAACTTGTTCAAAGCTGAAGAATATGTTCTTGGAAACTTTTGCTTTTTGAGAATACGGACCAAGGGAGGAAACACAGCTATCCTTAACAGAGAGGTGAAAGACCATTATATGCTGACTGTTAAAGCAGTTGAAAAAAATACAAATGCTGAAACGCGCGCAAAGGTCAGGATACAGGTACTGGATACAAATGACTTGCGGCCTTTGTTTTCTCCAACATCTTACAGCGTTTCTTTGCCTGAAAACACAGCAATAAGGACCAGCATTGCAAGAGTCAGTGCAACAGATGCAGATATAGGAACAAATGGAGAATTCTACTATAGCTTTAAAGAAAGAACAGATGTGTTTGCTATACATCCAACTAGTGGAGTGGTAGTTCTAACTGGTAGACTTGACTACTCAGACACTAAGCGTTATGAGATGGAAATTCTTGCAGTGGACCGTGGGCTGAAGCTGTATGGTAGCAGTGGCATAAGCAGTATGGCAAAACTAACTGTTCATGTAGAGCAAGCAAATGAATATGCCCCCACTATTACAGCTGTCACATTGACTCCATCAGAATCCGACAAAGATCCAACATATGCAATTGTAACTGTAGAGGACAATGATCAGGGTTCAAATGGGGAAATAGCATCATTAAACATTGTTGCAGGTGATCCGCTTCAACAGTTCAAAACAGTGAGGTCTGTTCCAGGAGGTAAAGAATACAGAATAAAAGCCATTGGTCACGTTGACTGGGAGAGCCACCCTTTTGGATACAATCTTACCCTTCAAGCTAAAGATAAAGGAAATCCTCCGCAGTTCTCTGCTGTAAAAGTTGTTCATGTGACATCACCACAATTTAAGGCTGGTCCTGTCAGATTTGAAAAAGAGATATATAGAGCTGAAATAAGTGAATTTGCCCCTCCAAACACACCTGTGATAATGGTGAAAGCTCTGCCTAGTTACTCACATTTAAAATACGTATTTAAAAATACACCAGGCAAAATAAAATTCAATTTAAACAGTCACACTGGTCTTATTACCACTTTAGAACCCATAAAAGCTCAATATGCATCCCATTTTGAACTTGAAGTTGCAACAAGTGACAGAAGAGCTTCTGCAAAAGTATTAATTAAGGTACTGGGCATGAACAGCAATCCTCCTGAATTTACTCAGACATCCTATAAAGCCTCCTTTGATGAGAATGTGCCAATAGGTACAAGCATCATGAGAATAAGTGCAAAAGACCCTGATGAAGGGGAAAATGGTTATGTGACCTATAGCATTGCAAACTTAAATCATTTGCCATTTGTGATTAACCATTTCAGTGGGATCATTAGTACTTCAGAAGACTTGGATTATGAATTGATGCCAAGGGTTTACAATTTAAGGATTCGAGCTTCTGACTGGGGTATACCATATCGTCGAGAAGTTGAAGTTCCTGTTACTATTATTTTAAATAACCTGAATGACAACATACCTTTGTTTGAGAAAATAAATTGTGAGGGAACAATCCCCAGGGATCTTGGTGTTGGAGAACAAATAACAACTGTATCTGCTATTGATGCTGATGAGCTCCAGTTGGTGAGATACCAAATTGAATCTGGAAATGAACTGGATTTATTTAGCCTAAATCCAAATTCTGGAGTACTTTCACTCAAACAGTCACTAATAGAGGGCCTAGGTGCTAAAATGTCTTTTCACAGTTTGAAAATTACAGCTACAGATGGGGAAAACTTTGCAAAGCCGTTGTATATCAACATAACTGTAGCTACGAGTCGCAAACCAGTCAACTTGCAATGTGAAGAAACTGGTGTTGCCAAAATGCTTGCAGAGAAACTCTTACAAGCAAATAAATTGCACAGTCGTGGAGAAGTTGAGGATGTTTTCTTTGACACTCACTCTGTGAACATGCATGCACCTCAGTTTAGAAGTACTCTCCCCAGTAGTATTGAGGTAAGAGAAGACCAACCTGTGGGGTCCAGCATAATGCTTATGAATGCTACTGATCTTGATACTGGCTTCAATGGAAAGCTAGTGTATGTCATTTCTGGAGGTAATGAAGATAGTAATTTCATTGTTGATATGGAAAGAGGAGTGCTGAAAATTTTATCTCCCCTTGACCGAGAAGTAAAAGATAAATATACTCTAAATATTACTGTCTATGATCTTGGAATACCACAGAAGTCTGCCTGGCATCTTCTAGATATAACAGTTTTGGATGCTAATGACAACCCACCAGAGTTCCTGCAAGACAGCTATTTTGTTGAAGTGAGTGAAAACAAAGAGCCAAACAATGAAATAATTCAAATTGAAGCTACCGATAAAGATTTGGGGGCTAATGGAGAAGTGAAATACTCTCTTCTTACAGATACAGACAAGTTTACTATTAATGCTGTGACGGGAGTTGTGAAAGTTGTTGGGGTTCTGGATCGTGAAGAACAGCATGTCTATTTATTGAAAATAGAGGCTAGGGACCAAGCTGCTGAAGAACCTCAGTTATTTTCAACAGTTATTTTGAAAGTGTCTGTAGAAGATGTTAATGACAATCCTCCTAAGTTTATTCCTTCAAATTATCATGTGAAAATTCGAGAAGATCTTCCTGAGGGTGCTATTATTATGTGGCTAGAAGCCTATGATCCTGATTTAGGCCAGTCAAGTCAAGTACGATACAGTCTTTTGGACAGTGGAGATGGCACCTTTGATGTTGACAAACTAAGTGGAGCAATACGTATTGTACAAAGACTGGATTATGAAAAGAAACAACTTTATAACTTGACTGTGCGGGCCAAGGACAAAGGAAAGCCCATTTCGTTGTCCTCTACGTGTTACGTTGAGGTTGAGATAATTGACGTGAATGAAAACTTGCACCCTCCACAGTTCTCTGTATTTGCAGATAAAGGCTTTATAAAAGAAGATGCCCCTGTTGGCTCCTCAGTAATGACAGTATCTGCTTATGATGAAGATGCAGGACGAGATGGGGAGATTAGATATTCTATCAGAGATGGATCTGGTATAGGAGTTTTTCGGATAGATGAAGAAAAAGGTAAGGTGGCTTTCTGTTATTTTTATAATTTAAATAAAATCATATGCCAGCAAAGAGGTAAGAGAGCAGCATTGACACAGATGTTTCTGTTGGGACAAAAAAATGTGTATAGTTCTGTCTGCCACTTCAGTGAAATCATATGTATATATTTGATAAGTATTTTTTCTCTGTCCTGATTTCTCTCCAGCCTACCTAAAGCCATTCTTAGATCTTAAAGTCTGTGACAGCTGGCAAAAATAAAAATACTGTTGATATAAAATGCAGGTCTGCCTCTTCTGAACACTGTTGTCTTGTAGACAGTGGGACTGCAAAGCTAACGCAGAAAACTGCTTTCTGCGGGGATTTTCATGCTTTTAAATCGTAAGTGACATCTGTTGCCTCTTTTACTAGAGGTATGCATGGCTCTGCTATTGCCATATGTGCTGGTTTTGGTAGTTACCTTTCAGAGTTGTTACAGGTTCCCATCTGTAAGTTAGTAAGCAGTGCTTCCTTCATGGAAGGACTTATGTCAAAGAAAGCATAGGTGCAGCTTTAAAAAAAAAAAAAAAATCATATAAATGAAGCAGGCTGAACTGTTGACTTATTTCATTAATAATACATAAATTGATGAGCAGCTGTGAGAATTATTCCAGTGTCCTGTATTCAGAAGAGACATAATTATGGTTTCAATAAAATTCTAGTGCAGACTTTTACATTTTGGTAGTAGCTACATGTGTAGCTACTCATTCATATATGTCTTCAGTAAAGACAAAGCATTGATACTGTGCTACAGTCTAAGCCCCTTAATATAAACTGAGGAGGAGCCTTGTACAAAATTTGGCTATGGGTTATATGTATGTAAATTCTGATGTGATTGATGTCTTACAGGAAGAAAAAAAACTTGGAGCTAAGAATGAAAAATAGCAGTGATACCTGATTGATTCAGTAGCCATTCTGTGTGTTCCATACTCTTACCACAGTTGTGAATGTGGGTAATACAGACTCATAGACTCACTTTACTTTTTGAGGTATAGGTGAACAAAATGTTACTGGCAATATTTTTTTGTTCTGTAGAAAGTCGGTTATTAGATTATGTAATTTGTGGTTAAAGAACTGACTCTAGAGATTGAAATATATCATTGTTTCTCTTAGTCTTGCTTTTAACTAATCATATAGTTAAAATTGTGGAAATGATTTTCTGAAAAATGGAGAATTGAGTACTTTCCAACACTTAGTAGATTTACCTAGGTTTTTTGTATGAGTGCGGACTATTGATTTGCATATCACTATGCCTTTCTTTTGACTTAAGCACACTCAAGTTTACTATGTTATCATATCTTAGGAAAGTGTCTAGTTGTCCTACAAAATGAATCTGAGTTTGCCAATTTATTGTTCAAGTGATAGATAACAGTGACAAGAATGAAAGTGAAGAAATATATTTATTTTACACCATTATGTGCATGTGTACCTGTCCACACACACATAATTAGGTATTTTTGTGACACTGCTACTGTGGCTGAAGTAGTTGTCTGTATGTGTTGGTGCTTTACTCTTGGCACAAGGCCAATTTACTTTACTGAAGAATTGGTGTTTAAGCAAGTTCCTTTTCATCTGTCAGGTTTACCAAGTTGGTAGAACTTGGCAAAACCAGCTTCTATTTAATAGCATTTTCCAGGACAATGGCTCTGTATTTTCAAGACAGCAGAAGAGGCAGTCTATATTCATATCTGATATCTAATGTTAGCAGTTCTTCAGGGATGAAAATAGAGGGATTTGGTGGTGAGGGGGTGACGGTGAAGAGGGGTTGCCAGTTTTTAATCATTGTGAACAAATTTTGCTTAAGACACTGGCATGGAGAAGAACGTGTGTATTTGTGTTCAGTAGGTGAGGGGATTTTTTCCATCATGTTGATCTAAAGGCACCAAAAAGTACATAGAGTATCTACAAGCTTGGCAATGTAGCTTGAATTTTGTCTTGAGGCTTTTTGTTTTGTTTTGTTTTTGGTTTTGGCTAAGAAGCTGTCAGAGTTGTTACAGAAGGCACTCTTTTTACTTCAGTGTCTGAATATCTGTCATGTTTTTCAAAATGGTCTGGCCTTGATGCAGAGAACAAACTGATAATTGGAAAAGAAAGCACATTAAAGAACTTGTGAAAGAGATCTGGCAAGCAACATGGTAACTTTTTCAGCTTGCTAAAGGGCACTTCTTTACCCTTGAGCTACACATCTCTTCCTGTGGTCTTTGAAAGCATCACACTACACTTTCAGTTCAAAGATGGATAAACTGGATTTAGGAAGTTATTTGGAGTAAATATGTAACAATTCAGTGGCTAAGAGGAATCCTTTTGTGCCTTGCTTCTTAGGAATCAAGGACAACAATCACATCTGCAGAAAGACTAGATGATTGATGATGATAAACATCAAATAACTGGTTCTGTGCATGGAATTTTTGCCAGCCTTCAGGTTATCTTTTCCGTGTTAATATAGGTTTTTTTGTTTGGTTTAGTGTTTTGGTTGTTTGTTTTTTTTTGTTTGTTTGTTTTATTCTTAATTTTACATTTTAAAAGGTAGGAAATTATATTAGTGCTTTATATCTGTATTACAGAAAAAAATACATTAGGGGTGAATTTTAGCAGTCAGTTACATTTAAACTTTCATGTAAGTATTCTTTAGCCTGAAAAAGGAGGAGAGCAAGATGATGGAAGTCTATAAAATTACAATAGCTTCTGTACCACCTTCCTCTTATCACTGTCAGGTTTTTGCAATGTAAAAAATGCAGCAGACGCAGTTAACAGGTAACCAACCTAAAAGGAAGTGTTTTCCCATGAAGTGTAATAAAGTAATGAAACTCATTTCCTCAGGAAGTTATAGAGATTGAAAGTATGACTAAAGAAAATAAATAGTGCTAATGAGATCATTTTGAGTTTCAACCTCATATGATCTCCAGCTTATAAATTGTTAACTGGAAGCCAAGTGGGTAAGGGAAGGAGATCAGAGATAGTTGCTCAATATATAACAACTCAAAAGCATAACAGTGCATTGTGACTGTTACTGTGCAGAGATAAAATTAAAATTACATAATAAATGGAGACTCTGAGCGTATTATAACAGTTGGGGCATAAATCTTAAACCAAGATTTCTGTCCAGTGAATTTATAGAACAAAACAATTTGTTTATCATTTAGGTATGTGTTTCAGGAAAACTTGGAATTTAAGATAATTGCTTTATGTGTGAGCTACATTGAAGTCTACAAATTTAGATGATCAGATGGCTATATAAATTGCCTACTAAACTATCTGTAAAATATTTTCCCAAAGAATTTCATAAGGAACTGAGCAGATTGGGATGTATTAATAATAGAATGCATTGTGTTGATGCAGATCCCAATATGCCACAAAACCCACCCACATGTACCATCTAAGTCCCATTAGCTCTGAGCAGTAAAAGTGAGATAAATCATATCAATACCGTGCTGCTACTGCTGTTTAGAAAAGTTCTTAGGAATAATAAAGGTACTTGCTGGAGAAGAACCTAAAACAGAAGCTATGTGGGACCAAGGTAATAATGAAACCTCTTCATTCTTGTCCCAGTTCTCATCCCATCAGGGAAAAGAAGAATGTATTCCTGTTTATGTTTTGGTTGTCAAATATAAGGATAAAACACTTCCATTAAGTATTTACATCTCTCAAAGTTGAAAAGAAATTTGGAAGCTCTATTATGTAAAAAAAGGTATAGAAAGAACTCCCAGTACATCTTCCCATTGTATATGTGAACAAGGTCATTCAGTGTCACCCCCTGGGCTGGATGTGACACTGTCATAAGAGCACAAGGACATGGTGAAGAAGTGTCCACACTGATTTTTCAATGTTAAAAAGAAAAGAGAGAGAGAGAAAACTGTTAGTAGTTTTGCTCAGTATCTGGCCTTCTTCAAAACGTTTTTGCCAAGCAGACTGACTGTTCCTTTCTTTGAGATACCAGGGCTTCTAGCTTATTATTGAGAGCTGCTTTTTATGTTGCTTCAAGGTTGTCATCTTTTTGCTTCGTTTTTCATATTAGTGCTCAAAATTTACATAGCTGAGGGAGCCAGCAGACTCTGGGACTGTAGATGCCCTGGGTCATCTAGGCTAAGAAAGGTCTTGTTACAGTGTTTATAGAAGTTGGGAGCACATCCTGGAAGCTGAGGTTCAGAAACAAAGGAGGTTTCAAAAATGATAGATTTGTTGGTGTCTGGTTGTGTACTAAAGTGGTTGGCTTTGCTACCCTTGTATACCCAGATACAGGGTGTTACATATAGGCCCTATACAGTAGTGTTTTCCCTGATGACAGGTTTTTTTTTCGAACTGTTTTAATAAACCACAATGAATTTTGCAAACACGTTGCTACCAGAAGCTTCCCAGCTAGTTCAACTTGCACGGCTGCCAGCAGGTGCTTTCTAAACTACTGCAGTGGAGGATATTTCCCAACACATAATCAAGTCATTAGGCCGTGAGTATTACAGAGTAAGAATAATTCTGTTTGAACAGTAACAACAAAGTTTAAGATGATTAAGCTAATTTCCTGACTTAAAAAGATGTAAGCGTGGCTGATTTATTAGAACAAAGATCTGTCTCTCCTGATACACTGTTGTCAGTAGCATAAGGAAGAATAAGAGCAGGGCAGATACAGGATCCTTCTAATAGGTTCCCAGTTTTTGGTTATTTTCTACTGGGGACTTTTGAGTCAGATGTGATTTGTAACATTCAGTGAATTTATCTATCTTGTGTACTCTTCCCTTGTAACCATGTAATTTTCAAATGTAACCTTACTACTATGAAAAGGAAAGATGATTTGTTTTGGTAAAGAATGTTAAAAGTGGAAGTAAAACCAAAAAAAAGGTAATGGGAGTGTGTGGAAGAAAATTAATTTTATTTCGCTATACCTGTGTGCATAAAATACCATCAGTAAAGCTTAATGACCATGAGACACTTTTTTTAATATTACCAGAGCCATTTACAGCTGGGAAGTCTGTAATTCATTAAGGAGAATGAATAGGATATTAACTATGTAAAACAAAGTACTGAATTATACTAGTAAAAGGTACAGAGCATTGCTATCACAATGCGAGCATGCTTTGGGTTGTTTTTTTTTTTTTTTTATAGTGTTCTGGTAATTGCATTAATTAAAATGCAGGATATAATTAACTCTTATACATAAGGAGTAGCTTCTGATTCTGTTTCTTCAGTGATCTTTGGCTTTTGAGCTTTTCAGATCATTGTACCACCCTCTGTTATTGAGTTTTAATATGAAGACGGGCATTGGCAAACATTAAATACTATGATCATCAATGGAACAGAACACTCGAGTACCTACTGGACAGCTGTGAAACCAGGAGTGCTGTCTGGAACAGAAACCAATTGTCCTTCATCTATCCTGATAACTCTCATACCTTTAGGAAGGCTACCAAAACAAGACTCTTACCTTTAGGCAGGAAACCAAGAAGTTCCTAATAATTTCCATTTTTCTACTATACATAATTCAAACATGCTGCCGTCAAAGCCATATAGTAGTGACTGTGTGCTGCATTTATTCTGGGTCTTTGCAGATCTGGATAGGTTATGTGCCACTGAAAACTGTTGTCAGGAAAAAATATTGAGCAAATCTTTTTGTAAGAAAGTTGTTAAACATGAAATTAAAAACTGTAATTGATTAGGTTATGTTTATAGTCAGTAAAGAATATTGCTGATGGGTTTGATATAATAGGCTATGAGAAAGAGATGCTCTAAGATTGTCAAAGTTTGTTTACAGAAGTTGTGACAATTACACTTCTTGCATAGCTTCTGTCCACAGAAGTCTCATTGGCACATAGGTTTTGGCATTATAGTTCCATATGTGAGTATTTTTGCCAGTTAAAAATGAGGAGGAAATAAGAAGACAACTGTCTGGTTTGAGAGTCTTATCATAGTGTTTTCTTACTGCAAAGTGCAATAGTTCTTCCTGCTACTTTAGAGAGAGAGCAGAATTAGGAGATGCTGTTTCTATAGAATATTAAGTGGTTGTAGCTTTTTGCACAAGAAATTTTTACCCTAGCTAGTTTGGGTACAGATGTGAATGAAGCTCAGAGCACAGATTGATCTCCCAGGTATCTAATTAGCTTTTCAGTCAAGTTTTTTTCACCCCACGATCAGTTCTGTACTGTTGCATTACATTGTACTAAGTTAGTTATTTGCCCATATAGCAGTAGCAGCTTTCCTCAGTGGATGAGGTATAAATGTTCTAGTGTAAGAATTTCTAAGGTTATTCTGATGTGGTTTGTAAAAAAACAAACAAAAAAACCCCTCAAACCCTGAACCCCCCCCCCCAAAAAAAACCGCCACAAAACCCAAAACAAACAAACCAAACAAAAAACCAAACACAAAATCAAAAAACATGCAACCAGAAAAAAACATCTCTTGTAGAATGATTCCTTGGTTCTATAATCCCCAAGTTAGTGTTAAATTCTTAAGCCTGTGAGTGTTAATTTGGAAGGTTAATCTTTTAAATGAGGGACTGCATCAGCACTTCAGTTAGCAGTTAAGAGAGCTTAAACCCAGTTGTGATATGTATTTGGGAGATTTGTATAACATTATAGTTATCAGAGAGGAGATTTTCTTAACCAAAGGACTTGGATTCTGGAACTGATCAGTCAGTTGCCTCACTGACATCTGGATTAGAATTCCTGCAATTCAAGTATGGTTAAACTTGTTATTTCTTTGGAAAATAATACAAGGGTGAACATACCATATTTGTTTGAATAGTGTAGAATTAAAGATCTTAAAGGAATTCAAATAACACTTTTGAGTTTGAGAGGCGTTTTTGTGTGTGTATCAGGATGAAAATGTATGTTGCTTTGTTTGGGTTTATTTTTGTGAACTGTTGGGAACATATCTGTTCAAGAAATACTTATCTCTCATGAATGATAAATATATATCTGTTCTTATTCTGGAAACAGGAAATAGTTTAGATCAGAGATGCAGAAATAGTTACTCCCTTAGCCTTCTCTGTGAGGAGAGTTTAGTAAAAATAGTATAGTATTAACAACAAAAAAAAAATAGGAGGGGGCAAGTGAGGATTACTTTAGTAGTTAACTGCTGTGGAAAGATACTGTAATGCTGATATGTTCAGTGTTTTGAGTGACGCAGTTATTTTGTCCTGTGCCTGGGCATTCCCTCCCTTTGGTGTTGAATTGAGAAAGATGAGCAGCATGAGAACAACTTGAATTGATATGAATAAGAGAAAAGATCAACCCATTTCAACTCTCCCACCGTCACTTTTATGAATCCTTTGCAGAAGAGTCCTTATCAAACTTCTCCAGAGCCCATCAGAAGAAAGGATTTGTTGTGACAATAATGAAGCCACTTACAGTACCATGCCCACCGAAATGCATTTACCTGTATTTTAAAGCATTTCTCCCATGTTCTGATGACTTTTCTTCCATGCCATGATTTTCAGTGATAGGCATGCAGTATGTGAAGCAGAGCTAAAATCCTAGTTTAGTCTGCAAGATGGGAGACTGTGTGGAAGGAACACTTACATTGAGGAGGGATATTTATGGTTGTTGATGATGACAGATATTTTTTTAAACTACTTGTTTAGACTATTTTTAAAATGGAGTATTATCTCATTTTCTGCTTTCTAGTTAATGATACCTGGTGGGTTTAAGTGTGTTCAGTATGATAAGAATGAAGTTGACATAGAGGAAGATCTGGACGGTTTCATTCTGGTTTTTACGGCATTTTTCTTTGGTGGCACTAGTCCAAACTTAGGCCATTGTGCAAGAAAATAATTAATTATGTTAAAACCAAACAAATTAAAGCAAACAAAAAGAAAACAAAACCCTGTGCCGAAATTGAGTAATAACTTGACTTTTAAAAAAACCAAAAACATTTGCTTAAAATTTCATGCAACTAAAATATATTTTACACCAATTTGTTATGGTTTTAAAAATGAGGCATTTGGCACATAGATTCTCTCTTATGAGACAGTACAAATAGCTGTAACAGCAGCTTACTAAGAATAACTGCTGTATCTTTAGATACTCTCTAGTAGTAGAAGAAATTTTAAAACTTTTTTTGAAGAAGTATAGACCCAGTTCAACACAGCTTGTGTCTGTTTAAAGAAATAAAGTTAAGAGACAGAGACCTGCTATTGATTACACTGAGGGCAAGTCCTAAATTTGCTGCTATCCAGAAAACCAATTCAGAAGGCTTTTTCCTGTAAGATTTTACATTATTATTTGGCTTTATTGTTGGTACTGGTAGCCTGACTGCTGACACATTAATTTAGCCATGTGCGTATAAGTACTCAAGTTCAGAAGTTACCTGGTTGACCTGTCAGGGACTGTCTGGTCTTGACTAGAGTTGGCGGCTTTGTAGTACTGTACTCAGGATGTGTTTTCATGCAGGCTAAGGGTTTGGAACTGCCAGTGCCACTGAGTTTAACCTGTGGGATGATGCTGTGGCATTCATGTTTCTTCTCAAGTGCATCAAACTTGAAAGAACTAAGCCTGGCATTTAGAGCTAATGTTGAGTTTCAGTTTGGCAGAGGTTAAGGAGGCCTGGGTTTGGACCAAAGTCCTGAGCAGCCTGGAACTAGCTGATTACCTTTCTTTCTTAGGTTAGAAGGAAGCTATGTAATTTGCATTTGCGATGGTAGTTAGCTGTGAAGTGCTATTAGGTTGTTAATGTAGCTTTTAGAAAGTGCCTCTGGAAAAAGCCGAATTAGTTTTGGACAAATGTATTCATCTTGTGTTTTGCTGTTGGCAGGGGGAACTTCCAAAGGAGCTCCAGAGTTTTCTTAGGTGTCCTGCTGAGTAAAACATCACCTTAGCTGCCAAATAGAGATCCCATACAAAACCTGGAGCTCCCCTCCTCTTTTGCAAGGATGCTGAAAGTAAAGGGTTGTTTTGTTGTGAAGGGTGTTGATTGGGTTACAACTTGGCCTGATGAAAGCAGAGCTGCCTGGGGGCTGTTTCTCTGTAGGAGATGAACTGAGGCTGGGCCACATGCAGTCCCAAAGATTACCTTATAAACAGCAATCAATTCAGACAGCAGAATGTATATTAAGGGCCTATTAACTTGCGTAGGCCTCTCGTTGACTTGAAAAGTACTTGTGAGCAGAGGAATAATAAAAGCAAAGGGTTGCCAAAAGCTATGGAAGGTGCATCTTGCCATATCACTGTTGGTACATCTGTTGAGTTGGGGATTTATTTCCTACTAAGCATCTGCTTAGCTTTTGAAGTACATATTAAGGTCAAAGGAGGGGAGTTTGAAATAATTACGTAATGTTTATTCTTTTCTTTGAAGATTTTAAACTTTAATCATGCAGCATTTGGACATATTTAACAAAGGACAAACCTACGTGAGTATTTGGCAAATTTCCACAACTTATAAGATGCAGTAGTTGCAGCTTTAGAACTTGGAAATAAAAATACTTTCGGCCTTGCTGAAGTTGTGATTTTCAGGTCCATTTTGTAATCTCTGTAGCATTCTCACTGCATCTGTGACTTGATTACACTGGTCATCTCAACATGACCAAAAAAATGAATTTTGGATGTGGCTCAACAAAAGAAAATCTCTAGCATCCCAGTGCCACCAAAGAGGGATTTTTGGGAAAACAGGCATCCAAAGAATATAGCACCAGGACTACAGCAGATGATTTCTTTATTCAGAAATGGGGCTTCCCCACACTCCTTGTGTTCTATCCACACTTTCATAGCTGCTTGCATTTAATTTTTAATTATTTGTGAACAGGGATAAATCAATACATTCATGGCTCTTATAAAGAGTTGCATCATTTTGATAGGCATTAGGGTTAAAGAGCAAAATGGTAAACTACTGGAATTAAATTGTCTTGACCTAACAGTAGTGGCAATAATTATTATTTCTTTTGGTTCAGAGTTCTGCATCTGTGCAGTCTTAATCAGTGTGGCATTGATGATACCAGAACTGAATGTCTGCCTATATGAAAGGGAAGGTTACATACAGAAAATTCAGTAGTTGTCATGTTATTGACTAATCTACTTCTTAGTATAATCCTCACTGATGTGGATTGCTTTCAAAGTTCTTCATGTTTCTTAAATCACTCATTTAGGGTGCCTATATAAAAGGCCATTTTTATTTTGCTGATGCAAAATGAACCTCCTCTATACCCTAAGCTGCCTTTGTACACTAAAAAATTTAAGTTCCTGAGTTTTGGTTTTGAATTTTCTGATCATAGTGTGCTTATTCCTATTTTTTATAGGACTTAAGTATTAAAATATTATTTTATTACAACTTCAAAAATGTGAGAAGCATTATTACAGTATAGTGTTCTGATTTTAGTGTTACTGGTAAATGTACCTAAGCATTACAGAGCTGCTCCACCCATGTGGGTAAAGAAATAAAGATTTTTGGTAAGGTAATGCGCTAAAAATTAATACAGGCTTCTCATATGTGTTACCTGTAGTCCCAGTTGTATTTATGTGCAGAAGGAGTTCGGTGGTTCAGGCTGAAATACTTGCAGTACACAGAAGCTTATGACTGAATGGAATTATGTATGTGATCTTTAATGCTGGTACCTTGTCCCCTCCATTTCTCCAAATCTGTGAGAGTGACATGCATAGCTCTTTCATGGGGAATACATCTCTATTCTACAGGTTTTTTTATTTATTTTTTTTCTCCTATCAACACCCCTCTCAAACCCTTGCCTGTAGATTTACCATGACAGGGTATATCCTGTCTCTATGAAAATTAGAGATTGCTGTCTAATGATAAGGGTGTAATCTGCAACGAATCAGACATGTGGAAACTTCTGTCTGTGGAATTTTCTGTTTGATCTGAAAGGAATGCCCTTGCTGTGCCCTTCCTGTAATGAAAGCAAGGTAGAGTGAATCAAAGTGATTCTAGATAAGATTGGAATGTGTGCATTGGTTATGCCTCTGTTATATTTGGTGCTGCAATTCTGGTCGTATGTATTATTTTACTACCCAAGAGATTAACAACAGAGTTCATCTTTTAAAAACATACCTCTTTGGTTTTTTAGATAAAGGTGTTTTTTTATTGATTGATTGATTGAATCCCTGAGTTAATTACTTAGGTTTGAACATGGAAAGTCTTGCTCAAAAACAGATACTGTCAGCAAAATGCTGAATGTGCTGTAATAATTCAGTGGGGTTTTTGTTACTGTAAATAATTTTGCACTATTCACAAAATCTTCTGTCTTCCTTTTTTTCTGATGTACTATTGTGAGGAATGGCTGCCAGTTTCTCTCCCTGTCTTTATTCCACAAACAGTTAATGATTAACAAATGTCCAGCAGCCTGTGCAAGGAATGTTAATTACTTCAGGGAGGGAAGGAAAGATGGCTATGCCTTTGCATAAGAAGCCTGGTATCATAGTTCACTTTGAAGGTGGTTTGAGTATTACAGACCAATTTTAGCAAATTACTCAGAAATTTAAAAATTATCTATGCCTCCCTCTTTGCCTGTTTGTTCATACGTGCTTCCATACCTGTGCTACTAGTTAGTACAGTAATATTTTGGATTGCCTGGGTTTGTCTGAAGCATTTCATAGTAAAGGGTATTTAAGAAGAGATAACAGCTTGTTAAGAAGTGGATTACTTTGTGTGTGGATATAGGGAAAACATGGCTCAAAAAACCCCAGTGTGCTAAAATAAAAAACTAAGCTGTTTGTAGTTCCCACTATGTCACAGTGTTCCTAATCAGCTTTTTGAAAGGGGTCTTGTGTTAAGTAAGTACAGAAGCCCAGAAATCAAGAACTGTGCTAGCAAATACTGGGGGGG
>JANHGN010026536.1:19899-29964 GCA_024605025.1 Megaceryle maxima
GGGAATCTCTTAGAAGTTGCACTTACAACTTAGCTTTGGCTTCCTTAAAAATGTTAATGCTGAACAGCAAAATTCTGTAGGGAAATTTTGGACTGACTTGAGATTTTCCAGATACAGCTAAGGTAGGCGAGAAAAGTATGAAAAGTTTAAAAAACTGTTAGTGAAAGATGAGTTGTCAAGTTGTCATTGACTCAAGCACCATGTCAGTTTTCATGTGTATTGTTTAATAAGAAGTTGAGGGAGTGATGATTACAGTGAGAACAAGATTACTGCAGATTATGCAGATTAAATTTGGAGTTAATAGTGATCTAACATGATGATAGGAGGAAATGGTGTAAGAAATATATGCCATGCTATTATTCTGAGAGTGATTGAAAAATCCTTTGGAAACTGAGTTGTTCAGTCTAAAACATAATGGCCAGCACTTGAGAATGTGTTGTTGAGAACTGTCAAGCACAGATATGAGATTTGAGAAGGTTACCTGGTACAACTCCATCTCTAGGCACTGCAGAGTCTTTGAATTTTTTAAGCAGGGAGAAGGTCTTTAATGGTTCAGGAGGAAAATGCATATTGTACCTAAATGGTATGCTAGTCACCTACAGTATCATAGTGTTCTTCATTTACACTAAGTGTACTAGTGTAGACAGAGTTGATCTACTTTTATCATGGCTCTGTGACAAACTTCTTGTTTGCCAGAACTATTCACATCACTCATTCTCTTTGATAATGTTACTAAAGGTGCAGTTACCTTCAGAAAAAAAATGTTTTGGGAAGTAATTAAGAGGTTTCCAGTGGAAATTCTAGCAGACAAACTCTGTGGTCTGTTTATCCAAATGCTTGCAGGTTTTACTATTAATCAGTAAATAAAGAGTGAATTAAATGTATAGGTTATTTTTTTAACTGTTAACTTGCATTAATTTCTGCTGGTTTTAGTAATTTTTTTCTTCAAGAAAATGTTGATTAAAATTATGCAGGCAGTTATCCATTATTTATGTGAAAATGGCTTAACTCATCTCCCAACAAGCATCCAGGGCACTTACAAGTGAATATGCTTGACATCTAATAAGTAATTTCTAGTTTTCAAGTTGCAAGTCTAGATGTTAAGTATTGTCTTAAGTGTGCTTGTAAGAATTTGCTTACAAATGCAGGATTTATCATTTACTCTATACAGTAATCTTAACCAAAGAGAGTGAATGTGGGGTTTTTTAGTCCCAAAGTTCCTTACCTTCATTACTTTCCTGTCCTCAAGTTTTTACTCACACAAGTTCAAACACATTTCGCTTTATGGCCTTTCATATGCAAAGGCTATTAAAAAGACAAAAAAGTATAACTGCTACTGATCAGTGTGGAATTCCATTTGGATACATGTGTAGAAATAAAGTCTGAATATATAAATAGATACTTTGTCGGTTAATATATTTGACTTTGTCAGAACAAGGATGAAAATATCTTTTGATGCCACTGGATCCCAGATGCTTTAATCTTATGACTTCATTGACTTGCTTTGTTCTCCTAGCACTTGTGCACCCACAGGTACACCAGCTCTTCTTTGTACATATAAATCTTCTTGGGAGCAGCATTTCTGTTGACAGGAATGAAGTTCCAGGGTGTATATAGCTACCTGGTTCAGTAACATGAACAACAGTAGTAGCCTGATTTGCCAGTATTCCTCAACATCCTACTTGCCTTTTCATAGGTATCAGCATGTTTTCTTGCTCAGGTCTGGCCTGGGAACTGTCATTGTGAACCAGTGGTTTCTGCAACTAAAAATAGTATGGAAACTGAAAGCTTGAAGCAAAATTGCAGAGGTCGAAAACATAAATCAGAATAAATAACATACACAGGCTAAATGACAAATTTTTGCATGTGGTTTAGTCATGAGCTAGTGTTGCTGTGGAGCACAGCTATAATTGCTTTTTGCTAAAGAGTGGGACTGGTCCGTTGAACTTTCTGGGCCTTCAAAGTTACTTTTGTGGAAGTAATACGAGGTAGGCCTCAATTGTTCAAATTGCAACCAAACAGGGAATTTGAGAGAAATGCTGTGTATGCAGGAAAAAGATTCTTGGGATACATGGAACAATCTTCCGTATTTAAAATGATCATTAAATTTTGAGATTTGCAGACAAAAAATGAATGTATTTGTTGCAGAACTGTCCAGGTATTTTAGGAGTTTGCAGAGGTCTAAACAGCTGCATCCTTCTGGATCAACAAACCAGTTTTTGTACAATTAAATGTGTTGCTCTTATGCATAATTGGCTTCCCATGTGTCTCATTATTTTTTTTCTTGTAGCCTTCTCTTCTGCCTAAAGGGGACCTAGGTTAATCTGTCAACTCCAGTTAGTTTTGAAATTCCTGGGGCCGTTTGCAGAGGAATTTCCCCTTCAGAGGCTCCCCATTTCCCACTTAAATTATTAGAGTGGTAATATAACCACTCACGTTGTCAACAGTTCCTTAGTACTAGGAAGACTGACAGTGATGGATTTTTGCAGGGTGAAGTCAAGAGATCTAAAGAGCATATACAAGTCCATTTGTGTGGGTACATAAGAAATTCCTATAAACGTTAACAAAGTTAACATAGCAATTCACCCTTTGCATTTGTTATGCACATGGAAGTACACATATAATCTAAAAATTTGATTAAATAAATTTCCTTCTTTGCCTTTGACATTCATAAGTAAACAGTAGACCTGTAGAACTTCACTTATGAATTACCTACATTTAAGTAGAAATTATGCCGGTCATGGAACTGTAGTAATCTGCAGGATCTAAAGGTAACTGAATACTGTGACAGTATTATCCCAACGTATTTTTGTTTAAAAATAGTTTCACAATGCTGTGTAATAGTATTTCCTGTGACATTGTAACCAGTTGTGTCTTTAGTAAAGACAAAAATCTGTCCTCAATAAGGGAATGGATGATTGCAGCAATGATTTGCATCAGATCTGCAAACCTTGCTCATGTAACACACTAAGAGGAACTGGTTTTGTGGGTACTGAAAGCCCATGTGCTTGGCCAGAATCTGCTCTTAATTTGTTCATTTTCACTAATATTTTATAAACCTCCTGTAATGCTGATGTAGTAGTGCAGTCATGTTTTTTAAGCACGCTTTGTCTCAAATCATGAATGACTGCTCATGTTAACAGCAAAGCTTTCTTTGCTTGCTCTTTCTTCAAAGAAATGTAGATCATATGTTGTTGTATTACAATAATTTTTGCTATTGGCATAGGAGTTAACATTTCATTTCCCTAATGTGTACTCATCAGGGGGTTTTTATGTCTCTCCATACTGAGTTTTAGCAACATGGTAGTGTTCTTCTGTATAGCAATTATATTGCCTGTCCGAAAGCTTGACATACAAGCAGCCTAGCTGACAGAAATAAGCTGGAGCTATTAAAATAACCATAAATGAGGCTGACAATGGGAGCTGTCTGCCATTGTCCCAAAAGATTTTGTGAACTGGAAGTAATCAGTTGAGTTCTAAGGCAGCCCCATCAGGGATCTTCTAATTGCAAAAATTCTCCCTAACCAACCCCTAACTTCCTGAAGCAAATTCACCATCTTTGTGGACTTGAGCAGATTTAATACCTTTAGCCCAAACTACCTAGTACTGAATCATAATTTCTGGCATAGTCTTTATGTGGTCAATTTTAAGAACAAGTTTTCAGAATTTTTTTTATTTATATATAAATGATGAAAACACTGTTTTCTATTTGTTTGACTTGGTTTTGCACAGATGTGCAGAAGGCAATGTGGCAGGAACTGGAAATCAAAACGTTACTGTGTCTAATTATTTACAATTCTTTGTCTTGTGCCGTGTTTTGTTCTACTTTGCGCATTTAACTAAGACATGCAAAACCTGTTTTTTCATTGTTCTAAAATAAAGTATGTTTGGTGCAGAGCTTTAACTGTGCACATCTTGACTTCTAGATCTTAATACCTCTAGTTGTTTAAGTTGATAGCTGCTCTTAATTGGTTTTTTTACTGCTCATTTTCTGTTTCTTCAAATCTCTCTGTATCTACCTTGTTTATAAGTTGCATGCAGCACAGATCAATAGTGACCCTTCTCTCCTCCTACTTGAACACAATTCAAATTACTGCCATCTGTTCATAGCATAGAATTGATGTATAAACTCTTCTGTAGTTTTAAGTTTTACATCAAGGTCTGATTTGACCACATGCAGGGGCTCTCTAGATGCCGAGGTTTTGCTCTCCAGAAATGTATTACTATTAATTTCTATGTGTTTGCAAAAGTGAGTTTGCCAGGTTTGACTGGACACTGATAGTGTCTGGCTGTTTCACCAACTGTGCTGTTTTTTTCATTAGTGTCATATGAAGAAATGGTTTAATTTCAAATACACTAGGTTATTTAGTGGAATTTAGAGCTTTTGAAAATTGGTATTCATATCAGATAGACAAGTCCAGTTTTATATCAGTACCTCAAGTATATTTATTTCATTGCATCTAGACAGTTCAGGGAATTTTAAGATATAAAACAGGTCATGATTTTATTATGATTTAGGTTTTATTTTGTTCAGTTTGGTTTTATTCAGTTAAAATCTCAATTCTGTTCTAATGGTGATGGTACCTATACTCTAGAGACCAAGTATGCATTGCAGTGATATTCTTCCCCTTCCACCCCCAGAATTTGCAATAACTAGTCCCTAGAAAAGAGAGCAAGCAGTGGTAGACTTAACATGTTTGAAGGTCTTGCAGCTGCATAGTAAAATGGCATTTACCAATTAAAGTGCATATTAAAATTGCTTTTTTAACATCAGTGTGGTTAATTAGGATACATAAAGAAAATAAACCCACTAAATAATAACTAAATCAGAATGTATTAATTTAAGATTCAACTTTACTCAGGCAGAATAGAGGAATCATTGAGTGGTTGAAAAGAAACAATGCCATTTTTTCCAACTAGTTTGAATTATTAGTTATGCACATTCATATTCCTCAGACCTGTTTGCAAACAGGTAATCTGAATTCTTCATGAGTTATGCAAAATTCAGCATTGATGGTTTGTTGCCAGGTTACAGTCTTTCTAGCTGTGCCTAATTAATGCTCCTGGAGAAGAGGAGAGAGAATTGAACACCTTGTTCATGTGTGATTCAAAGGCAAGCAAGAGCTGCTAAAACTTTCTGCTCCCCTTCAGGGCTATAGCCAAGGGTTATTTATATTCTGAAACAGTACAGTTTAGTCTGTGTGAATCTTCAGAATTCTGATATGTGAGTAGCTTGCATTGTCAGTGATAAGTTTTAAATTGCTCTGAAGTTGAAGGGCAAATCTTATTTCTCTGGGTGGCTGTGGCGCTTTGTTTCATGGAGGCATAAACAGGTAATGCTTCCAGTTCAAAGTGCTTATGTGTAACAAGTAAGGAAGGCTAGAACTTATCCAGCTCAGTTTGTTTATCAAAAATATTATTTCTCTTTTAAGAGAGATTGTATATACTTTTAAGAAGTTCACACTGCCTGCTGCAGGTCTTTCATATTTCAAAAGTTGAGTGCAGTGCCTCTCTTGGCATACTGCCCTGTTTATAGAGTGGACAAGCTGACATTTCACTTCTGCAAAAGGAATCTCATTCCATTCCTTCTTTAGAAGGAGATTGTTTCAAGGAGTTCACAGGATGGAGATTTTGGTCTTTTCAACTGACATTTTAAGTGCTGAATAGTTTCTTGTCTCTGTAGCAGGACATACTTGGAATCCTCAGAGCCTGAGGATAGCTGGTCTGTGTAGAATAAAAACTGGTGTGATACTGTGCTGATTTTCTTTTGGTTTTATGAAGTGATTGTTACTTGACAGATCAAATAATAAATTTTGTTGACATCAGTGTTGGATGCTATTTTATAACTGTAGGCTTAAAGCTCAGTTACATGCTGTTTTTTGGTTGAGGCCTGAGTTACAGTAGCACAGCAGCCTTAGGGAAAGAGAGAATTTTTTTTCTTGGGAGCTCAACAGGTTAAGTGTTTCAAAACCTTTGCTTTATAGAATTCTTTATGGCATGTAGGGTTGTGGCTTTACCTGGCTGTTTCTTCAAGGTATTTCCCAGTGTCGGACTAGAGTTGTGGCCAGAAGTTACCATAAAGAACTTAAGAAGGTAACAGAAAGACAGATAAATTAGCTAGAGGATTTTTATTATTATGATTATTAATTGCTCTGAAAGAGGAAAGAATGTGAACTATGACATTGGTCACAATTAGTAAGATAATAAAAATTTGTACCAAGTACTACAGATGGGTATAGTACTAGTAAATAGTGCACTACAGTCTGCTGTAGTCTGTTTTATCTGGTGTGGGTGGCTGCTGTAACTTTTAATAAATTTCTGTTGTGTTTGTTTGTGGGGGGTTTTTGTTGTGTTTTTTTTTCTTAGTTTTGTCTGGTTTGTTGTTTTGCTTTGTTTGTTTTTCAAATCACCTTGCTTTCTGTTAATGTGTGTGACAGGTAGCGTTAAGTGGAGGGGAAAAGAAAAAAATCAACACAAAAATCCCATACGTTAACACATGGGATTGCACTTGCCAATTGTCCTGATATGACTGTGCGTTTAGAAGTTACTCAAGGGGAAAAGGAGGACGAGAGAGTATGGATGTGTTCCTCTTTGAGGCCTCTGGGGACTGCTGAGACACAGACAAGCACTGTGTCTTCTCCTGCTCCAGATGCTCTTTCCTGTTTTTGTGGCTTTTTTAGCCTGTCAGCTCTGGTATAGCCTCTGTATTTGTACGGCTCAGGAAAATGCTTATCATGTCATGACAGGTAATAACCTAAGAAAGAGAGGTGTATTGCAGGAATGGCAAAAATAGAACATATAAGAACTGATGAATAGGAACAAGAAGCCTGCCTAGGAAGTTGTCTTGTGTTCATCTGTCTTCGATCAGCATAGTGCTGAAAAACTGCACTGTCACTAACTTACACCAAAATGCAAAGTATGGGTTAGAGCAGATGATGTTATTTTAAGAAGAGAATGAAGTCAGGAATCAAAAGTTAAAGTGTAAAATACCAGCTTTGTAAAATGTTTTTGTTTTTCTGGCCTATCTGGTTGTACGTGTGTGGAGATTTTAGTAACAATCTGAAAAATGTTCTGATATGCTTAATATTAGAAGGCACAAGCAAAGTTTCACAAAATGTAAAGCAGAGATTTGACCAGAAAAGCTGTAAATTCTGGGAGTTGGGGTTTTTTGGACCCTTGTTCACATAGAAAGCTAACTTCATAAATAATATCAACTTTCTGGAAAATACATGCAGCCTGTCTAGAGGTAGCAGAGTGAAGCAGAAAACTGTAGCATACTGCTGAACATACCCACCAATTTTATTTTTAATTCAAAAGACTGTGCAGACCTTAGTGATAGTTTACACTGCAGTGACGTACTGTTTGTTTAGAATTCAAGACAAAGTGGCAGTTTGTTTTGCTTTGTTGTCAGACTAGTTAGTGCTGTTGAAGGACCACAAGCCTCTGTGTTTCTAACAGGCTTGATCCACTCACTTTGAAAACTTTGATTTTGATTGGTTGTTCACTGAAGGTCATATTTGATGAAAACCTTTGTTCATGCAATTCTTAAAATACTGTTGTGGGGTTTTTTGGTTTTTTTTGTTTGGTTAATTTTTTTCCCCAGAGATGGCTTTTAAAGCAGCTGGAGAAGCTTTTTGTATTTGGGCAGCTTATTAAAATTTAGATTAATTAAGTTTGTAATCAGATTTCAAGCATCATGTTCCAGGCCAGGGATTTCTCTTAGTTTGTTTCAAACGTCACTCCCAGGGCAAATTCTGCTAAACTGTATTTTCATGCTTTACTGAGAAATGATTTCAGGTTTTGATTTCCATTACAGAATCATTAATATTGTTAATGAGAGTTCTCATGGATAAGCACACTTAAGGAGGATCATCCCTGGGAATTGGGAGTATTATAGTTTGAGCATTTGTTAATTAGATAGAATTGGCCTTTGTAAGACTGTCAGATTTCAGGTGGATTTGTATGTTTATTTTTGTTTTAAGAGTGACTTTGGTTGTAGTGACTTGGGTTGAGGGATTTAAAATAGAAGTAATGTTAGCTCTTGTCGAGAGTGGGGTTAATGTATTGATTTTTTTTTTTTTCTCAGTTGCAGTATTCATAAACCAGCTTGTTCCTCCATACTGAATTCTGTCCAAATTCTATTCTGTAGTATTCATTTAGGAGTATTACCTTCTTTTAATACAACTGATAGAAAAGTCCACTTGCATCAGGCAGGAGCAGTATCTAGTCTAAAAATTCAGACATACGAGCGCTGTAAAATTAATGCTGATGTCCTCTTGCAGAGGACTGTGAAACATTCCATCAGAGCTCTTTTGTACTCCCTTCAGGTGGTTAGTGACTAAATATGAATTTCTTTTTATCCTGACCACCTCAAAGGCTTCAAGATTGCATACCCAGCCAAGTAAAAATGTTTTTAGAATCCTCACTTCACTGTATTTTTTAAATAGTACTATTTACAAGTTTTTTAGATTACAATGAATGCTAAAAATTCTTCAGTGGTGCTCTCTGGACGATATTTTAGGTCTTGCTACCTAAAAAGCAAATAGTTTGGAAAAATTAAAATTACCAAATTGCATCAGCATAGAGAATGGATGGGAAAGTCAGTGATTAAAGATTTTTCTGTGAATGGGAGAAGAGTTAGAGCAGAGATGTAGCTTTTATAGCATTGAAGATATAAAAGAAGCACTTCAGCTGTACTCCCTAAATGTGCTTTGCACCACTTGAAGAAAAAAGTGAAAATACTTTCAGGGAGCCAAAATACGCTGTTGAAACTGATGATACTGATCAACATCTTACTGATGCTTAATGCATCTAGCCAATTGCAACATAAAACCAGAATAACTCTTACTTAGATGGTTTTATTACATCTCTTTGATATATTAGTTCCCATAATTTTTCTCTCTGCTGTCTTGAGAACCACTAGAACTAGAAGGCAGTGAATTTATGAACTCTGCAAGTGCTGACTTTCAGATAGCATACAGTATTATGCTGCCTTGTTATGTAAAATAGGCCACTATAGTCTGTAAAAGTAGAAAGTTGGCACACACAGCCTTTAAGGACTGGTTCTAGACCTGTAATTTGATAGGGACAACTATTGTTACTTCACTTTAAAAAAAAAAAAAAAAAAAAAAAAATTCATCATCTTGGTTGAATTCTTCTTTGGGCTTGAGTTCTTTAGAAGGTGTAGTTAGACTACTGAAGTTTACATGCATTTGTATTCATTATTGTTGCATAGAAATTAAAGATGAAGCTATTAAAAGTGTTCTCACAGGCAAAATCAGGCAAGATTTAGTGTTAAACTTGCAGGAGCAATTTCAACTAGAGTAAAGAGAAAAGAATGGTGGTTTGCAGTTACTCATGTAAGGTCAGCTCGTACAGTAATGTTAAAAGGGGAAAACCCCTAAATACTCCATGTAGTTGTATGTGTTTAATGTTGATTATGTTTTCTGACATAAGTGCTGATGCGGAACTAGAAGAAATTCAAGTTTCAGTACTCAGAGCTTCCCCTCTAGGCCCAGGCACTTGTACTGGATCTGGATCTGTTTCTTTTTATTGCTGGGTGGAAACAAGAGGAAGAAAGCTGAGTCATTAATAGATCAGTTATTCCTCCCCTCACCATGCCTGCAGCTTTGAATGGTGAAGGACAACTAGCTGTGGTGGCCTCTTCTCCACCCTTCTCAATGTGCAGTGGGTGAAGGGAAATTTTTTTGCTCCCTATCTTCCTGTCACTTTTTGCTTGGCTTTTGTACTAGAAGGAATGTTATTTTGAGTCTTCATTGTTAATATTGTAAAAATAATCCACTTTTGTGTGTTGCCTGTCTCTGAGGTTTTCCAACTTGCATACATACCCATCTATTCCATCTGTTTAAAACTGTAAGTGGGGTACATGGAGATTTTTTGGAATCCAGGTAACTGGGTGCTCAAGGCTGCACATCCATTTATAACAGCAATTTTCTGTACATTCACAATCAGAAATGATGCAGGTAACCACAGCACAAATACAGTGACTATATTGAGGTGTGGGTTTTTTTTTTTTTTTTTTTTTTTTTTTTTTTTTTTTTTTTT